>NIPQ01089807.1:0-56996 GCA_002806875.1 Lepidotrigona ventralis hoosana
ATATATACACTTTTATTGTTATTCAGAAAATTTACAGAAAAAAGGAAAGTACGAAAAAAAAAAACGGCAGTAATAACCTATTAATCGTAAAGACGCGTTAATTATAATTTTAAAAAATTTTATATTTAAAAAGAAAAGGTAACGATGTTTAAAATCAAGTTGCAATTTTGCTATATTGTGTAAAATATTCTCAATTATTTGAGGAAACATAATATTTGCGATGAATGTGATGAGTAGAAATGTGTATTATTGTCTGTCAAATTTTTGCTTTAAAAATATTTCGGTTTATTACTTACAAGAAATAATCAGTACTTCCAAATTTCCATTATGGAAGGAGCTTAAATATTTCTTTGCTTTGATTAGTACTACAATTACAGAAATGATAATTTATGCATTTCATATACATTAATAAAAGGCAGAAGGTTCAATCTATTGATGAAAAAGGTAAAACCTTAATTTTAAAAAAAGTATTCAATTATTAATTTGTCCGACCGATTTTATCATTGATATTTAAAAAAATTATTATCGCAAGGCGATAAAAAGTGTTTGATATTGGTGTTATTAATTTGAAATTTTAAAAGAATAACTTGGAGAAGTAATAAAAGGGATAATTATATTTTGTCTATAAAATTAAATTTAAAGTATCGAAATATTGATGAATTATATTTTAAATATAGAAAAATGTTTATTGTATTTAGTGAATTTGGCTGTGTTAACTTTCAATTAATACATACGTTAGTTGTATATTTAATTTTCAATTAAAAATACACATGTTGGTATAAAAATTTATTATTATTTAATAAAATTAAAGTTCTTAATTTAATTTAATAATTTTTAATGTTTACTTCTGATTACTAGGACAATAAATATTAAGAAAATTAATGAATAAAAAATACTTTGTCACAAATTGCATTATTTGTCTCAGGGATTTGTACAAGCTTAAAACTAAAAATCTAGAGCTAAAGTGTACCTCTTCTAGGTCATTAGACTGAACAGTCTGCACTGATCACGATATCAGGTGAAATATTACAGATAAATAACGTACAACTTAATCATGTTCTCTTCGAAACAAAGCAATGAAATGATCTCATATCCTTCCTACCCTATATATTATCTTGTTATTCCTCGTTAGTATAAGAAATTACAAATAAATATTGTTATAATATCGTAACACAAATATAAAGGAGGATCAGTGTGGAAAAATGTTTACATAATATATTACACCATTATTGATATTCTTTTACTTTTAATAATAATAAAATACTAATGTTAGGATGAAATTTTTGTATTAAATTATGCGTATAATCCTTTTTGTAATAAAATGAAGTAATATTATATTGAAAATGATTTTATCTGTTATTCTTTACTTTTATGTAAAGTTGAATTTGTCAACCCATAATATATAAAATTATAAAACTGATCCTTCAAATGCTATTTTTTTTATCTTTATATACTAAATTAATAACATCTTATTAATTTAGTATTAGTTAACATTTGTATCAAAGATGTGAAATAATTCGTATGTGTGTGTATATATATATATATATACACACACACATATATGTTTCATAGTCATGTAATAAATAAAAATATCTTATAAATTTATATGCATCTTTTTTGAAAAATAAATATAAAAAATTTTCCAATTTAAATATATTTAAATTATTTGGTACAGTACTTACAGTTATTAAAATTTCAACTTAATAAATATTAGTAAAATAATAGATTTTATAAAAACAACCGGTTTACATTCATCTTTTAGAAAAAATTAGTACATTTGTTAAATAAAATAAAATTTACATTTTAAGGTATTATATTTATTTTTATATCGTATTGTTGATCCAATCCAATGTAACAATCGGATATTAAATAAAACGACAGGATCATTTGTCCTTGAAAAATAAGATTAAATTTTTAGTTGGACAAGAGAAAAATTACTATTGTATATGATTATAGATATATATATATATATATAAAAATAAAATTACCTAGATTTGATGGTGCTGTGAATTGTAATTGGTGAGATATGCGTTGTTCGTTTATTCCACATACCCGTTTTAAAGCTAATAATTCTCTGTCAGAGATATTACCTAGAACTAAAAACCAACATTCATCCTTCCCTTTTTGAAATAAAGGGCAGTGTGCTTTCAAATTGTTTGACTTATTTTTTCTTTTCATTGCAATATTTAAGATGTAATCTTGATCCTTATGAATATTTATACAATCGGTATCGTTAGACTTTAGTGATCTAAACTTCTGTTTTCCATCGTCCATTTCCAAACTGAGATCGATACAAAGCATTGGCATTTCTTTCATCGCTTGATGCATCTAACATTAAAATGATTTACGATTAATAATTTCATATTTTTAGTATGTACTTTCAATATTACAACTTGATATATTTACTTGATATATTTGTTCTTCTTGAAAGTCTTTGCCAAGCACCTGTACGAGTATATTATACTTGTCGCGCATAGTAAAACACAGTTTCGGAAGACATAGTGACAATGTCGAAAATAATTGTACGTGTTCTGAATTTACGTGTGGTAACGTAAGAATTGCAAATTCATCGATCCATCGAGCTTGAATAAGCATTTGAAATAAATTCATTATCATAATTGTACTTGTTAACCATCCATGCTCTGCAACTGTATCTATCATTGCCTGAAAAATAAACATACATTGATTGAAAAAGTATTTTAATTGTAATTCGTATAAAGTAATATTACTTTTCTTCTAGTTGTACGTACTTGAATAATTCTAATTGCTTGATCAAGAACTGATTTTAAATCGGTAATATAATCTACACATGGCAAGGGAAGCCTTGAAAAATGTGCTTGAAGTAATAAGAACGCCTTAGTATGTGGAGATCCATACGAGTAATTATCTACTTGGTAACGACACATTTTGCTTAATTCTCTATTTAAAAATTAAAAAACAAACAAAATTTAAAAATTAAAATAAAATAAAATTTTCGAAATACCTTTCCTTTTTAATTTACTGGCACAATGATACTTACTCGTTTAATAATTCTTCGTCGTGCCTTACCGGCAATTCATTGTATTCGTGAGAATTGCATAAAATATGTAAACATTGCTCCAATGTTAATGATTCTTGTAATGATTCTTCAAACATTAACATAGTATGATGCGATAAATAATAAAATGACGCTATTTTACCCATCGAAAGTGGATATAAAACTTGTTCTTCCTAAAATCAATAAAAATTTTATTTGTACATTATTCTTTGTATCTCTAACGACTCAAAAACTTTAGACTTTAATTTCAATTTATACATACCTGGCCAAACTCCACGCAATGTGAATCTATCAACACCTTCAATGTATCATCCGCCAAAGAAGATAGATATTGATTAATTGTATCAAGTTCCAAGCCATTCAAGTCATAATATTTAGGATTTTTCATTAATCTTATAAAAAAGTATGTCCAAGTTAAATAATCCAATAACTCTTGCTTATTTTTAATCGTACCAGCCACAATCTCGGCATTTATATGGTCTGGTAAAACAGCTAATAAGCTTGACTCTACTGGGAATGGTTGATGTAAAAATTTCTTGTAAAAATTCTTTTTTAAGTCGTGTACTAAAACCACTGCTACTCCAGCGTTATCGAATTGAGGCCTGCCTGCGCGTCCTATCATTTGGAGCACATCTGTGATAGGCATGTCTACATAACGGTGCTGTTTACCATCGTAATACTCTGTTCCTTTTATTACGACCAAGTGTGCAGGGAAATTGACACCCCAAGCTAAAGTAGCTGTTGTAATCAATACCTAAATGTAACATTCTTAATTTTAATTTAGTCAAATTCAACTTTGTAAAATTCAATTAAATATTTGTCATGTATTTCAAATATATCTTTTCTTTATTAAAATATATCTTCTTTACTTTAAATTATTTAATTTAAAAAAAAAATTGAGGATCTAAACAAAATTGTGAATAGCAATTGGCATGATCTAAATATGTATACCTGAATTTTATTATTAACGAATAATTCTTCGACAGTTTTCCTATCTCTGTCTTGAAGGCCAGCATGATGAAGCCCAATTCCGAAAGCAAGTGTAAGTTTCAAATTTGAGTCTCTTACATGATCCAAAATGGTATTCATTTCTTCCTCGCACATATGTAGCCATTGCTTAGGATTATCTTCTGCCGCGAGGTATGCAATTAAATCTAACGCGGTTAAACGTGTTTGCCTGCGTGATGAGACAAACACTAAAGATGGACTAGATGGGGCATGTTGTTTAATTGCTTGAAAAGTTGGTCTGTTCATTGTTGCCATTCGTGGACAATAATTTTTTCCTGGGAATCCATGTATGTGAATTTCTAACGGTACAGGTCGTACAGACGGGCGAAAATTATAAAGGCCCATTTCTTTGATACCGAGCCAATCGGCTAAATCCACTGCGTTAGCTAATGCTGTCGAAAGTCCGATAACTCTCAATTTCTTGGAAGTATGGCTAGAAATAAAATTAGTTCTTGAAATAATAACTTCCAATACAGGGCCACGATCCTCTCCTAACAAGTGTATTTCATCTATAATAATGAGCGCCACATTCTTGACATAAGTTCTCGTTTGCCAGCTTCTGCTGATACCATCCCATTTTTCCGGTGTAGTTACAATAACGCTCGCACTTGCTATGATTTTAACATCTGGTGATACATCTCCAGTCAATTCTACCACTTGCTTCCCTAATTGTTCTTCGAATCTAACTTTCCAATCCTTCATTCGTTCTCTGACCAAAGCTTTTAACGGTGCAATGTATACAACCTTTTGCGTTGGATATTGTTTAAATACTCTGAATATAGCAATCTCCGCGGCAATTGTTTTCCCCGAACCAGTCGGAGCTCCTAGTAGAACGTTATTATCCGTATGATACAAACAATGAAAAATTTGTGTTTGTATAGGATTAAAGTGAGAGAACTTGTATAGTTTTTCATATAATGGTTCTTTCAATGCCTTTACAGGTAACGGTTGTAACTCCAACAGTTTAGTATATGGTGGATACATTTCAGGTAGAATTAAATCGTGAAATGTCAGAGGCAGCATATTTTCACAACCTAGCCAGCGATCGCTTGTTGCTTTCACTATGTACTGAGAAGGCAATGGTTCGTGCAATGGTATCGTCATTACAAGCTCTTGTTCAAGATTATTGTAAACCATTTTTCTCGACATGTTAAAGTATTCATGATGATAAATAACGTCGCTTTCTGGATCTTCTATCCATATCCAAAATGGTTCTGAAGTTTTACCATGAACGTTGTCGTTCCATCGAAATTGAGGAGATATTTTCAAACGTATTCTTAGAACTGTGCGAGTAATAGGTTGCACATTTGCTTCCATTTCTATCGCAGGTAATTCTTCGCAACATTTTTTCACCAATGCTGCGACCTTCTGATTATACAAGATATCCCCTATTTCTTTAACGTTCATGTTATTTAATCTATCAATTGTCAAATCGTATGATTCTATTTTGTCAATGATTTCCGGAGATAAACAATGAAACTGACACAAAGGACTTTTATGACCCCACTGTTGCACCTCGATTATTTTTGCTATTTCTAACAAACAGCCAGCCATTGTCGCATTGTTCTGTCCCAGCATGATATTAAACAATGCACGACAAATGCGTCCTGCATTTTGTACTATATATGCTTGATCAGATATCAATGAGAACGAATTAACTCGACCATGTGATAAATACGTTTGCAATAGAATATTCACTTTACCGTGTATATTTTCTGCACCACCTTCGACTTTAAGTTCGCAATATTCTTGAACCATATCTTCCAACTCTTCCATTTCATCGTCTCGCACTTTCAATTGTCCAAACTCTTGAGACTGAGATATCATGGCAAATATTTCTGCTTCGGTCATAAATGATTTTATAAGTTTGTTAAAAATTTCAATAGTGTCATATTTGAGATAAAAGTGACTGGCAATACGTCCTAGATTTGTTGCGCTTAGATCTCCGGTATTTGTATTATATCGAATCATTTTAGCTTCGTCTAACTCTTTGGCTGCTGTGTCGATCAACTCTTTCCTTTTTCGTTCTAAATTTGGATCTTCCATGACAACTTGATAAGGAATTCCATAAACGTGATAGTTTAACTTCATTCGAACAAATAAATAGGTGTAACTTAGCCATTTTATAGCTTCTTCTACATTTGATATCGTACCTAGTGCAATCTCAGCATTTAAATTGTCGGCCAAATATTTGATGAAACTACTTTCAATGGGTACTTGGTTTGTTAACAACGATAAATAGTGGTATAATTTAGTATGGGAAGTAATGATAACAGCATGACCAGATACGTCGAATTGTGGTCTACCGGCACGACCAAAAATTTGTAAAACATCCAACATATCTAAATCGATATATGCACCGTGTTTTGCGTCATATATCTCTGTCCCTCTTATGATAACTGCATGTGCAGGTAAATTTACACCCCAAGCTAATGTTGACGTACATACTAATACCTTGATTAAACCTTCTCTAAAGTATTTTTCAACTAAATTTCTTTCTGAACGCAATAAACCAGCGTGATGTACTGACAATCCGTTGTTAAATAATTCAATTAGATATTTGTTACGTGATTTAGCAAAAGCTTTATTCGTAAATTTTGCTTGACCTTCCGGTATAAATAATTTATACGTATTATCTTGTATTGCTAACTGTTTCAGTACGTTTGCTACTCGAACAGTAGCATTTCGTGCGTGTACAAATACCATCACTTGATGTCCTTTGCGTACCATGTCTAAAACATTATTGTAACATACTTGATCCATGTGATATAGTTCTTGCAACAATGATGTAGCTTTTACACCGATAAACGTTTGACTAAGTGGCACTGGTCGAAATCGGTGATCAAAATAAAAGAGTCCCACGTATGGATTCACTCTTAAGAATCTTGCGACGTCTAAATAATTTGGCAAAGTTGCAGAGAGGCCAACGATCCTGATCATGCTTTGCGAAGATTCTACTTGTCTTAATGTTCGAGCAACTAATGCTTCAACTACAGGCCCTCTATCGCCGTGCAACAAATGCACTTCATCGATAATTAATAGTTTAACGATACTAGTGAGAGATATGTCTCCGGTACCTTTTCTAGTAACAACATCCCATTTTTCCGGTGTGGTAACGATCATTTGCGTTTGTTGAATCTCTGATTTAGTTAATTGCATATCTCCAGTCAATTCGCGAACGGATATACCAAGACATTGCAGCCTTTTACTAAAATTTGCTGTCATTTCAGCCGCTAAAGCTTTCATTGGTGTTACGTAAATTATTTTAAATTGATTTTTCATCAACTGACCGTGTTCAATATGTTGTTTTAATTGATGTACTATAGTTAACATGGCGACGTTAGTCTTTCCAGCGCCCGTTGGGGCAGAAATTAATAAATTCTCATTAGTATGATATGCTGCGTCAAACACTATACTTTGTATTACATTCAACGATGCGATACCGCTGAAAGCCATTTGTCCAATATCGTCTAATGAATCTACCATAACAGATTTGTACTTTACGTCAATGGGTTGAGACTCTGGAATAGGTATAGAAACTTCCTCGAACATTTCTGTATCTTTTCTCTCTGCGTTTTGTGGTAACATTATTTTTTGTTTCGATACATAACCAGCTGTAGTTCTACTAGACATATTCGAGTCAAATACAAAGGGAAATTTTTCTCGTGTGCTTTTTCTGTCTGTAACATTTTTTTTAAATATAGGTGTATGCATCTCTGTTAATGCTTCATTCTGCTTTAAGCGCAATTCTACCGATTCAAAATCATTTTCTTCAGATTCTCCTTTCCTTTCTCGTTTGCTTGATATCTTGTTAAATTTTTTTTTCTGTTTCTGTACATCTTTCCACAACTGTTTCTCTTTTTCAGACTGTATGGTCACCTGTCCACTGATCACAGGTCTTTGGATGTTAGACTTTTTTTGTACTTTCAAATCGGAATTCAAAGCTATGATACTTTTTCGATGTTCAATGATGTATTGTATAAAATCTATGGATTCACAACCAAGGAAATCAAACAATTCGCTTTCTGAATTTTCATTTTGTAATTTATTGATTATAGTATTGTCAAATGCTTCTCGAGACATTGTCGAATAATACTTTTCATAGTATACATTCAAATTTTCTTTATATACCGCCTTATCAAACTAAAATAAAAGTATAAATGTGTAATTATAATTAGTACATTGTACAAATAAATAAATATTGCACAAATATGAAAACATTTTAGTACAAACTTTAGTTTTAAGTAGTTTTGTCTCTTCATTTCTATATTCCATTGAAAAATTGTCAGTACTTTGAATATTGTTTTCTAAAGACATGCTACGAAGCGTTCCAGTATCTGGCCACAACACTCTTGCAGATTTATATTCAATTTTCGGGCCAAATAACTTATTTTCTGATATTTCAATATCATTGGTAATTCCTTTTTTATTTTCTATCAGTGTTAAAATATTTTCATTTAATTTTTCCCGAATTATTATAATTATCTATAAAAAATATAATGAAATTCGTTAAACGTACACGTATAAATCTATGAATTCTATATATATTTACCTCCAACATATTTTGAGCATCTTCAAATGTTAAATTTCCAGCTTTTTTCCTTAAAATTGTAAATTTTGCGTTGGTTAACATCTTTTCATTGATTAATAGTTCTAAAGTAAACATTAAAAACTCATCGATGACTTCGTAAGAACATTCTCCTAAAATAATAACAAATAATGAAAAATTTTGTTATTATACATAGTCATACACATAGATGCATACATTACACACACACGCGCGCGTATAATGTATTTTATTATATATTATATATGTACATGTAAANGTTCTAAAGTAAACATTAAAAACTCATCGATGACTTCGTAAGAACATTCTCCTAAAATAATAACAAATAATGAAAAATTTTGTTATTATACATAGTCATACACATAGATGCATACATTACACACACACACGCGCGCGTATAATGTATTTTATTATATATTATATATGTACATGTATAATGTAATTTACATACCAAGTGCGTTAATAGCAATTTGACGTAGTTTATTAACATGATGTAAAATATTCTTGGGTATATGTTTGCACAAATCTTGCCAATTAAATTCACTGTAATACGTATAATTCCAAGTATTAATTACACAATCGACGCAGTATAAACTACATAATATTCATAATAAACTAGAAATATAGAAACATGATTTTACACTGGCTATTATATTTTTTTCATTTACAAGTGTAAATTAGCCAGCTGCTAGGTAATTAGATAAATATAAATTGTAACTTTTTCCTTTAATTAAAACCAACTTGATGAAACATTCCACGTATATGAGGCAGCTTAATGATTTGATTAAATATCTGTTTTTCATAAAATATCAAATGTAAAATACCTTTTCAGTCTGTTATGCTGTTCTTTTCCTTTTTTAAGTAAGTTGTTTGGTTCTAGTTCCCTCGTACTTTTAATACGTCCAAGGTTTGTAAACATTCGCAGAGATCTTGTAATTCGTGGTAATTCTGGCATTTTTTATTGAAAAATATTGTACGTCTGAACCTTTAATCTGCAACGCAAAGAGAAGTCATATTTATGAGGAAGGATATATTATATGATTATAAAATTGATAAATTTCAAACATTATTTTTATAATGATACAATGATATTCTTTTTTTAGTAAATATATCATGTATATAAAAAAAATATATCATGTATATAAAAAATTTGATATATTTCAAATTAAAAGATATTTTATCCAACTACTGTTATCATCATTAGCATGTTAAATATAAATATTCATTCGTCGCCCTATAGTAAGTAAACTGACGATTGTGTACAAATATGGATACAAGAGTGAAAAAGTGAATTCTCGTAATCTCAAGTGTTCAATCAGAATCGTATACAGAATTATATATTGTAACTTGTAATGCACATTACATTTTAAATTATTAAATATTACCATCAATAAGAATTTCTATTAAAAATTCAATATTAAGTAACGTGCACCTATTGTTATATTTTATTGATATTTTTATCTTTTCTTGTTAGGGTTAATCTATATAATTTCGTAATTGAACCGTGTCTTTCGTGTATACTGTATATCAAATGCGAATCACGGTAAACGTGATATAAACGATACAAGTGACAACAGTGTTAGAATTCTTGTCTCAACGTAAACATAACCTATCATTACCTAACATAACCTAATCAGTAAATACCGCTTTAATTTTCAATAATGATGTTAGTCTATGGAATAAGAGCTATTTGTTTTTAATTTTTCATAACAATGTGAAGAATTGTGTTGTGAAGTAAAGTTTTCAATGTATTCGATCAAAATTTATGTGACATCACTGTATTGCATTATCGAAGAAAGCCTGAAATAAGAATTACAACACACGTAATTGACGATTTTGAGTAACAATTGTGCTGTACATAATTATCGTAAATGCGGAATAATTTACGGAACATTTATATATAAAGTACATTATCACAAATACCAAAGTTATATAGGTTATGTTTTACGTCAAAGTGAAAGTCGAAACACTGTTGCCAAATTTATCTTCACCATGGCTTATATATAAAGTAGATCTGTGTTTAAATACTTGAATATAATTTGCAGCATATCGTAACCAATAACAAATCATTCGTGCGATATCAGTCATCACTATTATCTGATTTACATATTTAACTGAACTCTTCAATCGTGCTTGAAGAACATTAACGGAATAAAATTGATTGATTAACGAATAATACAGCAATCGTATTTCTAGATGTAATTCTGTTATAGGTACAGACGATCTTGCTAGTTACTGTTATTTTTATGGTATATCAACACTGAATTTACGAAAAGGATTTCGTTGTTACTTCATTTTGAAGGAATATTTTTTATTATGCGTTGACATACGAAAGATATATCTTTGTTTCTGTGTGTGTGTGTGTGTGTTTTTTTTTTGTATACAAACTTTCGCCAATATATATATATAACGCAAAATAAGTCGGATTGGATGTATGCTTTACGCGTGGGATAATACTGTCATTGTGTCATCGTTTGATGAGGTTACGTCGCTACAAGTGACAGTATTGTTTAACCAAATGCAAATTCAACTTGAAAGTGTAAACGAGATGTTTAAAAAAACTGGAAACAAAGTATTTTCTCAACTTTAATCACGACAAATTGCAATATAAATATTGCGCGAGAATTTAATGAATGAGGTCAAAGCAAGATATTTTGCGGGGGGTCTTTACTGGGGTTGTTGCGACCCAGGTAGACCAAAAATCCGCTTTAATAACAAGGTAAAGAATTTTCCTAGTATATTCTACCGTACATGTTATAATATTTTTTTCTATAACGAATTTAACCTTTTGCACTCGAGACCATTTTTTTTCGCGCGGCGAACCAGCAACTCGAGACGTTTCGGATCATTTTTTTGACGAATTCCTTACCACTAACTTAAAATTATTAAGCACACAAATTAATGTATAAAACTTTTATATTTTAACATTTTAATATTTTTTAATATTTTTTAATATTTTTATATTTTAACATTTTAACATTTTACATATCTTTACATCTTTACGAAGAAAATTTCTTTTCACAGTCACTGTCTATTACTCTGATCTTTCGTCTTCTTACACCTCTTACTCTTTGTCACTATCATCAGCACTGCTGTTATTCTCTGTATCGTCAAGCTCACTGTGTGTAGATGTAACTTGTTCGTTAAGCAACGTTCAAATCAAACTAATCTTCACTTGAGTTTATATCTTTACTTCGTTCCATGCTTAAAGAGATGAAAAACTTTGACTTTAGTAGTTCTTCTGCCACGACTGTTGATTTCGAACTAGTGCCAAACATGCAGTCAGGTTCGTGGTTGCCGACTAATTTTGGACAAGAAAATCTTATCTCAATTTGAGGGGTTGTCATGTCACACTAAATAAGATTATATAGAAAGAGCATAGAGTCCCTCTTCAAAGGGATTAAAACGTAAATAACGTAAACACCTCTTACTCTTTGTCACTATCATCAGCACTGCTGTTATTCTCTGTATCGTCAAGCTCACTGTGTGTAGATGTAACTTGTTCGTTAAGCAACGTTCAAATCAAACTAATCTTCACTTGAGTTTATATCTTTACTTCGTTCCATGCTTAAAGAGATGAAAAACTTTGACTTTAGTAGTTCTTCTGCCACGACTGTTGATTTCGAACTAGTGCCAAACATGCAGTCAGGTTCGTGGTTGCCGACTAATTTTGGACAAGAAAATCTTATCTCAATTTGAGGGGTTGTCATGTCACATTTCATAAGATTATATAGAAAGAGCATAGGGTCCCTCTTCAAAGGGATTAAAACGTAAATAACGTAAACACCTCTTACTCTTTGTCACTATCATCAGCACTGCTGTTATTCTCTGTATCGTCAAGCTCACTGTGTGTAGATGTAACTTGTTCGTTAAGCAACGTTCAAATCAAACTAATCTTCACTTGAGTTTATATCTTTACTTCGTTCCATGCTTAAAGAGATGAAAAACTTTAACTTTAGTAGTCCTTCTGCCACGACTGTTAATTTCGAACTAGTGCCAAACATGCAGTCAGGTTCGTGGTTGCCGACTAATTTTGGACAAGAAAATCTTATCTCAATTATAAAGAGATGAAAAACTTTAACTTTAGTAGTCCTTCTGCCACGACTGTTAATTTCGAACTAGTGCCAAACATGCAGTCAGGTTCGTGGTTGCCGACTAATTTTGGACAAGAAAATCTTATCTCAATTTGAGGGGTTGTCATGTCACATTTCATAAGATTATATAGAAAGAGCATAGGGTCCCTCTTCAAAGGGATTAAACGTAAATAGTCATTGCCGCGCATTGAGTTTCCACAACAAACCAAGTGGTGAGTGAGAGTCACCTGTCGAGTTGCAGCATCAAATCATATGGTGAGTGAGAGTCACCTCTCGAGTGCAAAGGGTTAATATAATGTATGTGTATCATACTGTGTACAAAGCTTGTATTTTCAAAATTACGTCTAATTACATCCAAGTTAAAGAATATCTTTATATCACGATTTCTGATCATTATACGATACGTGAAAACTTTTAATCATTTATGTACATTAATACGCATGAATGTTTAGTTTGTTATGATTCGTTGATTTTACGAATTCATATGTTACATTGTAGTAGTATTATTTATCTTTTGTCTTTATCGTTTAGCTTTTGATCAAGACTGCCAATGTAAGACTGAACTACCGATGCATGGAATAATCATCTTTAACATTAAATACGTACAGCATCAATGGGAAACTGTTTTTCGTGTTTTAAGGTGTCTCTTCCACCAGCCACTGCCACTCGTTCTTCATCATTTGATTATAAAGACGGTAATCTCTCCCTTTCTTTTTTTTTTCTTTTTTTTTTTTATTCACTTCAATTTTATTACTTCCATTTCATTTTGATGCATTTAATAAAATTTTATAATTCACACCTTCATCTATCATTTGTAATGTACGTGTTGATGATGTGCAATTATAATGATTTAGAAACAATGGAATTAAGAGGTTCATTCTTAAATTCTTGCCAACAAACTGGACCCTTAATGCCTGAAAGACATATAAATGGAAATAGGAAATCAATAACCACACTATCAACATTCAATAATGTAGGATCTGATAATTGCGGATCTATGCCCACTGTACAAAGTAATTTGCGTTCGTCGAGAGGATTTTATGCACGGTTATCACCATTGGGTAGATCTGGAACATCATCTGGTCTTAATGCAACCACTGAATCAAAGCAACAGAAAGAACCATCAGAGAGCAAGTTAAATGCTTTATTTGACCAGTACAAGGTGATTTAAATTTAAAGATTTCTTGTTACAATTATTATACACTCGTTTGTGTTTCTGTCATATTGCAATAATATTTGATTATTCTTTATTTGTAGGATTCCCATGAAGATGTCATTCTAGCTGATGGTATAGAACGATTTTGTAATGACTTGCAATTATCACCAGATGAATTTAAAGTACTTGTCCTTGCTTGGAAATTAAACGCTAAACAGATGTGCCAATTTACACGTCTAGAATTTATAACAGGTTTGAAAGCAATGAAAGTAGACAGTATACGCGGTATACAAGCAAGATTACCAGAAGTTGTTCAAGAATTGACTGTAAACAATGATTTGTTCAAAGATCTCTATCGATTTACATTCCGATTTGGCTTGGATGTTAATTCTGGCCAAAGAATATTACCAGCTGATATGGCAATTGTTTTGTGGAAGCTTGTTTTCACAATACGTGAACCACCTCTTTTGTCAAGATGGTTAAAATTTCTCGAGTGTCATCATGTTCGAGGCATACCTAGAGATACGTGGAATATGTTTTTAAATTTTGCTGAAAGTATCGGCGATGATCTTAGCGTTTATGACGATGCAGAAGCATGGCCAAGTTTATTTGATGATTTTGTAGAATATGAAAATGATCAAATGAACCAAAATATCACTAAAGATGATATAAAAGATACTTCTATCGATAATTAATATTTGAGAAAAAAATTTATTACGAGTAAATATCATTTGTGTATTTAACCTTTGAACAGAAGTATTTAAGATTTTTTGACATTGAAATTGATAAAAATAATTGGAAATTTTTTTTCATCAATTTCTTTATCTTTTTCTAATAAGGAAAGATTTATTAAATAATTTTTCTTATTTCTTGAAAAGATTACTGTTCAAAGGATTTTATTCAGGGATATACAAAATACAAAATATAAATATATAATTTTGCACATTTAACGAACGTATTAATATTAGAAAATATAATTTCTGTAATCTAAATTTGTGATACAGTATGTATGAACTTTTAAAATATTGATATTTTTCAATTTTTGTGAAAATATTGGTAGAGAAAAAAAAAAACAAATTTAAAGATGCAATTATATAAAATTTCTTCAAAAATTTGTTTAATACTATGTTTAAGTAAAATATATGGTGTAATTTTGCTTAAAACTGATGTAAACATGCTACTGTAAGACAAGTTTGGTGATTTGTGATGATAGTTTATGATAGTGTTTTAAACGTACTATTGATTTATTTAAATTATGTTCCTATTTATTTTTTTCTTTTAACATCAGTAATAAAAGCCTTGACTATGATTGAAATCGCGAATGAAAATTATTAAACTTATTGACAAACATATTTCGAATATAACAACATTGATTAACCACGAATGTATATAGTGCCATGTCTTTCGAAAATATTAAAAAGTTATAAAAATTAATGGTAATATATCATTGAACAAATGTATGACTCGTTAATATTTTTGCATACAATATAAATGTGCTATATATTTACATTGTAATTTCTATCATTGCAAAACATTTTTAGCTTCATATACAGCCTTACTTTAGAAATTAATTGGTGATATTTTCAAAATATTATAAATATGCTTAGATATATATCCAGTGTCCTCTTATATGCAATACTTACAAGAGTACAATAATTTAAGAAAAAATATAATAATTTTAAAAATTCTTGTTGTTTACATGCATAGAGGATCTTTTTATAATTCAAAGTGAGTAAAATCACTGATAATTTGCCTTGTCATTTTGTAAACCGAAATGAAAATTCATCAACATTATTGTAATTAATTAAAAAATTTGCTAAATTTCACATGTGAACGAATTTATAATTAAAATGAGATAATTGCAATTGCAACAAATAATTGTAATTCGCATGAAAGTTACAACAAATTTTGCATTGATACTGAATACATTGAAAATTATATAAATTATAATTCGGACGCAGAAAGAAATAAAAAATAATAAGTAATTTAGTATGAAAGTAAATGTTATATGGATGAATAACTAAACTGTGCAATTAAATTATATTTATAAAAAAAATGACTATTACGTATTCTATATTCTAACAATATTTATGATCTGGAAAAAAAGGTCCTCTGTGTCAATATAAAGCTATCGATTTTATCGAAATTATCGAAATTATACAAATGTGCATAATTTAAAATCAATAGACGCACATATATCCGTTAATTTATTTTTGTGACTTAATGAGGATTTAAATCTATATATAAATCCAGGTTTACCGGGAAAAGCCTTCATATGATAATTTTATGCCTGGAACATGTTTTGTTAAAAACTTTTGTTTGACTAAATTTTGAAGATTAGTTGGAAAAAAATATATCATGTTGTTTTTATTGTGATAACTTCTTATCAGATTAAATAATGTAAAAACATTATAAGTAAAGAAATAAATGAGATAACAATGCAATGAATGCAAGTGATAAATATAAATAAAACTTGAGTTATAATATATATAAAATTTACTTATTTTATACATACATGTATAAAATTTACTACAAATTTTAATAAAATTAACTTTGACTTTGTAACGAGAATATGAATAATAGAAAAATATATAATGCATTTAAAGAGCTTGATAATAAGTATAAGATTTACAATTAAATGTCCATAGTCTGATATGTATTAAAAATAATTTTTATTATTAATTATAATTGACCCATTGCTGGAATATCAGCGATGCTATTATAAACCGTATTATATGTATATATTATATTAATGATATAAAAATCAAGCATAGTTTTAATAACGTATACATCATAATATACGTAATGTCGTTACATATTTTATTGTTATGATAAAATTAAAAATTAAAATTTTGCAGTACTATAGTTTTATAAATATTTTAATAGTGAAAAATACACAATAATTTTTTTCTTATGCCAAGTGTCTTCACAATTCATTAAAACTTACGGTAAATTTTGGACTTTTGCAATATGCAAAATTTCTTTAAATAATTACATTAATGATATTAAAATAATATCATTACAAACTTAATTTTGATTACAAAAGTATGCAATATTTAAAATATTTCTTCGAAATTATATATTGATTTATGCGTTGGTACAAATTACAATATTATTTTTACTAATAGTATACGTTTATTTATTTCGTAAGTCAATATTAATAATCTGCACAAACAGAAATAAGGAATAAAAAGAAAAAGAGACTTTGTAAAGTTATAATTTTTATTTATTTCATACTAATTTCATAAAGTATTAATTTAAATAAACTTGAAACTTAATAATTTTCAAAGCAAGAATTTGATAAGAATTTTAAAAAATTTAAATAAAAGAATTTCTACGTAAAATTTTTAATTTCATTTAATACTTAAGTGTATATATATATTCTATATAAACTGAACATATGCGCGTGTATATATATATATATATATATAAGAATTTTAAAAAATTTAAATAAAAGAATTTCTACGTAAAATTTTTAATTTCATTTAATACTTAAGTGTATATATATATTCTATATAAACTGAACATATGCGCGTGTATATATATATATATATATATTTTTGAAGCTTATAATAATTTTGTAATAAATGTAAAATGCAACATTAAGTATTGATTGTCATTAATCACTTAAATACAATTAAGAATTATTCATTTTTTTCCCCTATTATATATATATATATATATATTTTTGAAGCTTATAATAATTTTGTAATAAATGTAAAATGCAACATTAAGTATTGATTGTCATTAATCACTTAAATACAATTAAGAATTATTCATTTTTTTCCCCTATTACAACGTGCATGTATAATTTTTATATTTCTTTAATCAAATATATCTCTACAAGACAAAATTTTATCAATAAGTTGTGCATGTTGTGTTAATTATACAACTTATTCATGTGAGAATTTGTTTTTACGTTTTGATGCAATTTTGATTAAATATAATATATCCCTAGACCGTCTCGGTGATACATTCGGCGTCTATCTAACTACACTTTGTACAGTGTGTTACGTCGCGTAATATAAAAAGTACTAAGAATGTATGTACAGAAGATATATAACACATTTGAATTTGAATTTAACAAATAAATAATATACAATGATCTGTCATTCCATAAACATTATCTTCCTTTTCTGAATAACGTAAACGCAGTAAACGCATTATTGCTTTATTATTTTTCGACGTGAGAAATAACATGTATACATTATATCGATTGTGCCATCTATAAACTCACTGTGTCATTGCTACTATAGACGATTGAATTATTCACTTGGTGTTTTTCGGTTTCGCGATTGCAGTGTTTTGTTCGGAATGTCGTGCTTTTATCGGAGTCAGTACGTGTATGTGTATACAGGTTAGATATTTGATGATTTCGGAGTTTATAAAGACTGTTGTCGAAAATTGACTATCCCTTGCAACATGCTACAAGTTGGAAATCATATTTGTATGTATTGGATGAAAATACATTTATCGCTTTCATTATTTGAATTTCATTATTCATTTTGTAGTGAGTATTTGTAGCGAATAAATAATAATTTTCACTCTTTTCTCTTTTCATTCTTATTTCAGTATTTACATTCATTTTGTCGAACATCGATCCTTAACCTTACTAATAGTTTTAAATATATTTCTAATTGGTTAATTAATGCCGCGTATTCTTAATCTTATTAAATTATCGCACAGAAAAGATTCATTATTTACGTTTCTCAATGCTTTTGATATGTACACACACACACAGCGCGTGCATATGTGTGATTCGTGTATATACGTATGTGTGATATGTATATATACACATACATACATGCATACATACATTATATATATATATATATATACACCAGACTTTCTTATACATTTGAATTTATTGCGGATGTGTGTGTGTACGGATTGTATTATCATTGAAAAATAAATCATTTATCCATAATATTTTTTTTAAAAAACTCAATGCTCGTACGAAATATTTTAATATTGCACGCGCGTGCAACACACAAATGTAGTGTGTGTGTGTGTGTGTATTGTATTATCATTGAAAAATAAATCATTTATCCATAATATTTTTTTTAAAAAACTCAATGCTCGTACGAAATATTTTAATATTGCACGCGCGTGCAACACACAAATGTAGTGTGTGTGTGTGTGTGTAGTGTAATATAAAATTGTATTAATATTATTAATGTTAATGATAAATATTATAAGTGGTATTTTTAAATCAATTTACATAACATTTATTTATTTATATACAAATGTAAGGTAGTGTTAGAATATATATAGAATTTATATTGGTAAAAGAAAATTGTACACGAGTTGTACTAAAATAACTAATGCGATGCAAAATTATATGTATAAAGTATTTAATTTGAGTTTGTATAAAAATGATGAACATTGTTATTGGATAAGTGCAAAAATTCGTGCCCAATTTGAAGATGAAACATCTTTAAAAATTGGACATGAACTTTTGCGATCAGCCAAAATAAAGTATTTAATTTGAGTTTGTATAAAAATGATGAACATTGTTATTGGATAAGTGCAAAAATTCGTGCCCAATTTGAAGATGAAACATCTTTAAAAATTGGACATGAACTTTTGCGATCAGCCAATGTTATTAAATTTCTAAGCTAAAGGAAAGGAATGACTAATGTAGCATATTTTGGAATACAAAGAGTAATTAAGAGAATATTTGAGCACTTTATAAAATAAATTAACTCGTTATTTGGTTATTATTTAGCGTAAAATATTTTATGAAAATTTTATTAAATGTAATTTGTAATAAGTTTCGAAATATCTTATACATTTTGAATATTTGTGAAAAATTTGTCAATTGGAAGCGAAGAACTTATATTGTTAAAATTTGTTTTTCCCCATTAATGAGAATGTGTATTTTCAGTTGTTTTTTATATTATTTTATATTAAACAATTATTAGTTTATTTTTTCATTGTTTGTTTTTCAGGATATATAAATAACGAAAATGTCAGTACATTATAAATTCAAATCTACTTTAGATTATGACACTGTGTCTTTTGATGGCTTGCATATTTCTGTGGCGGATTTAAAGAAAGCTATTTTTCATCAGAAACGTATAGGAAAGAACACTGATTTTGATTTGCAGATAACAAATGCACAAACTAAGGAAGGCAAATATAGAATATTTTATCATTTCTTATTTATTTGTTAACAAGTAATGATAATGTCATTTTTATGAAAACAATTTTTGTACAATGCGTAAATGACTCTTTCAGATTATACAGATGATAATGCATTAATTGCAAAAAATACTAGCCTTATTGTTGCTAGAGTACCATTAACAGTACAACAGAAACGATCATGGGATAGAAATGATGCTCCTTCGTTCAGTAACTTAAAAGATGAATCCAATTTAGGCAGAGCTGTAGATCTTACAAGGCTTGATGGCTCTGAAGAAGACAAGATTCGGGCAATGATGACTCAATCTACGCAAGATTATGATCCATCAAAGTATGTCATTTTAAAAACAAAATTTTTATTGTACTCTATTCTATATATNACAAAATTTTTATTGTACTCTATTCTGTATATGATATTATTTATTTTTTTTTCTTTGTTTTCTATTTCGAGTTATGTCGATATACTAAAATTCTACGATATGTAATATATATCTTTAACAGTTACATGAAAATACGTGGAGCCAATCAAACTGGCGATGTACCTGCAAATTATNATATATGATATTATTTATTTTTTTTCTTTGTTTTCTATTTCGAGTTATGTCGATATACTAAAATTCTACGATATGTAATATATATCTTTAACAGTTACATGAAAATACGTGGAGCCAATCAAACTGGCGATGTACCTGCAAATTATCGTTGTTACAAATGCCATCAACCTGGACATTGGATTAAAAATTGTCCGCTTGGGACAAATCAGGAACCTATAGAAATTAAGAAAAGTACAGGTATTCCTAGAAGTTTCATGGTTCCAGTTGAAGGACCAAGAGTTCCTGGTGCTATGATGACACCAACGGGTCAATACGCTGTACCAGCTATTGATCAGTATGTTTTAATATAAAAAAAAAGATTAATAAAACTGATAAATGCATAGTATTGATGAATATATTAACTATATTTCTTATATTTCCAGTCAAGCTTATAAAGAAGGTAAAAAGGAACGTCCACCATTTTCACAAGATCCAGAACCTGCTGTAGAAAAACCAGAAATTCCAGAGGATCTATTGTGCAATATTTGCAAAGATCTTTTAACGGATGCAGTAATGATACCATGTTGTGGGAATTCATTTTGTGATGAATGTAATTTTTAAAATTTTAGTATATTTATAGTTACTAGAATTTATAGTTAATTTTTAACAAATTTATATATATATATATACATATATATAAAACAGGTATTCGGACATTTTTATTAGAATCTGAAGAACATGAATGTCCAGATTGTAGCGAGAAGGATGTTTCACCAGAAACACTTATTCCTAATCGCTTTTTGCGAAATGCTGTAATGAATTTTAAGAACAAGACTGGATATGCTAAAAGGCAGACATATAGACAACCTTTACAAACAAACAGACAGCCCGCAGTACAATTAGAACAACAAAAGGCTGACCAAGCAACAAGTCAAGTGTCGAACCAAAGTAAAGCTGCCCAATCTTCAAATACAGCTAATGTGCCCTCTCAAGAATATACAGAATCACAAACAACAAATTTTGAAACTACTCAACAGCAATTTCCAGCAAGAGCTGCACAACCATCAACAACAAGTAAGTAGTATCATTACATAGTTAGATTTTTTTACATAGCTCTTGTAATGTGAAATGATGCATAAAATGAAACATAAACTACAATACAAATGAAACGAATGCTAAAAATTTATTCTTAAAGAAAACTTCTTATTCTTATATTGTTAAGGTGGAAGAAAATGATTTTTGATACAATTTTTTTTTTACAAAATTACATCTTGTCAATAAAATTACAAAATGAAAGATTTCATTTTTACATTTTTTTTACCTTTACAAGAGAATCTGTTTCGTATTACGTATAGAAAAAACTTAATTGTTGCATACTATGTACAATATTGGTTAAATATGATTAAAAGTTAACTATAAAGTTGTACTCCAAAACTTGATTACCTTATGTTATTTCTATATTCGAGGTTAGGTTTAACCTCAAACATAGAGATAATACACGTTTTGAATTTCTCGACAATCAATGCGAGAATGTGATATACAAATCGTTATATTAAATATTATTTTTCAATAGCTGCTCCAGAAACAGCATCGGAAACTGATTTGCAAAGTGATTCTGTAACAAAGTTAACAACAGATGAGGAAACAGAAGTTCCACCACCTCCAGGAACTGAACCATTACTTCCAATACCTGCAATTGGTAGTTCACCAGAGAGAGATAGAGAAAGAAGCGATCCTCCAAGTCGCGAAAAGAAAGAACGCGAGAATGAATATCCAGGTGAAAGACAATCAAGAGAACGTAGGCGAAGTTTTAGCAGAGACGGACATCGCGATAGGTAAAAATTTTTAAATGAGAAAATAAAATCTGGGATTAATTTTATAATTCGTATAAATTTTTTATATATATTTTATATAATAGCATTCTATGCAGATTATGTAACCTAACCTAATTAATCAGTGGTAAACTCTCAATACAAGCTACAATTTATTGTTATCCTTTAGAAGTGGGGAACGTGGTCGTAGAATCGAAAACTTGCGGCCAGTAAATCGAAGACGATCGTTGTCGCCTAGACATTCGCAACATAATAGTGATTATAGTTCACAAGGACCACCTTTGCCACACTTGATGAATCCACCACCATCGAAAAATTATCAAGGATTACCATCTGATGATGGACATTATCCACCTAATATACATTATGACAATGCTATACGTAGGTCAACTGAAGATCGTCCAGGAACTCCAACAGTGAGCTTGGAATTTTTTATTTTTATTTTTGTATTGAATTTTCATCATTATATTTGTATCATTATTTCAGGTTGATGAACCACATTTACATGTGCCTTCTTCTGGTAATCAGCCACCTCTTTTACCTTTTCCACCGGGAGAAGATCGTATTCCTCAACCAAGTTATAATCAACCTCCACCTAATGTACCTCCACATAATCCACCTTTATTACCAGATCCATATATGAGTCATCGAATACCTATGTATCCCCATCAGCAAGGTTCGCATTATGGACCTCCACGATATGAAAGACCCCCTTATCAACAACAAGGATACAGACCGTCACAACCACCTCGAAATTACAATGGACCGCCAAGGCCAATTAGAGGATTACATCATCGTAAGTAATATTTCAAAGCAATCTTTAAATCATAATTATTTGGTATAAGTTCAAAATATTTTTAAACTTTTCCTTTTTTTTCCAGTTAGTTATAGGGGATTACAACCACCACCACCAGGGTTAAGTAGAAATATTCATAATGGCAATCCACCTGGGTAAGTTGGATATATTTTAATGAAGTTAATGAACTTAATAAAATGAATGCTATTAACTTCTAGGAAAATAAATTTGTATGTAATTATTATAATATTAATATTATTTTTTAGTATAATTGATGATCCATTAGAAGCTTTTGAGCGAATGCTTAGGGAGAAAGATGAGCGAGACAGAAGATTAGGAAAACATAGAAGAAGAAGTAGAACACGATCAAGATCTCGTAGTTACAGTAGATCTCGATCACGCTCGTTTGGTCGTCGATCGCCATTCCCAGGTCGTTTAAGTCGATCTAGAAGCCCTCCTTCAAAACGACGATCTTCAAGATCACCGTTACCTCTAAGAGCGCGAAGTCGTACACCGAAACGTAGATCAAGAAGTGGAAGTTTCTCAATTAGTCGGTGAGTTAAATTTTTCACATTGCTTTATTATTCATGATCTGAAGAAAATTAAAACTTTTTATATTATTTACAGGTCTAGATCATATTCACGTAGTCAATCTCCGAGATTATCTTTGTCACGAGACAGAGAGAGGGATAGAGAAAGAGAACGAGATCGAGATCGAGATCGAGATCGTGACCGTGACCGTGACCGTGACCGTGATCGCGACCGCGACCGTGATCGAGATCGAGATCGCGACCGTGATCGTGATCGTGATCGTGATAGAGATCGAGATCGCGACCGTGATCGCGACCGTGATCGTGATCGAGATCGAGATCGAGATCGAGATCGTGATCGTGATCGTGAACGTGAACGGGATCGCGAACGTGAACGTGAACGCGATCGTGAACGTGATCGTGAACGAGACAGAGAAATACTACCTAGATATCGATCACCAGCTAGATCACCTCCAAGGTATAGTTACATTATTTTGTATGTTTATTTTAAACAACTACTAAAGAATTATGATTTACTTATAATAATTATGAATAATGTATTCAGATTCCAAAGAGAGAGGGATCGTGAAAGAGATCGACCAAGATCACGTGAACCTAGAGAAGGATACAATAGTTATTACAATGATTCACCAGCACATGATTATCAATTCAGAGATCGAGAGAGGGATGTAGCCCCTCGAGATAGACCAATACCGAGGTATCCAGTAAGGAACCAAGCAGCTCAGCATAATATACCACCTTTGCTGCCGCATCTAGTCAGTGGAAGTCATCCACCACCACTTATGTCATTGGGACCTCCACCTACGGACAGGAAAGACTATTATGATTCCTACAACAGGTATTTCCGCCTCAATAGTACTTTAATTCATGTACACGCTAAGCAGACAGTCTACCGTACCTTATGCTGCTGTCCTGGTTAAGACTGCTCCGAAATTACGGTGAATGTAACGAGAGCGAAATAATCAATTTTAAGAAATTTTAAAGATAATGTATACAAGTACGTTTCTTAATAGCATAGTTATATATATTATATACATGTATATATATATATATATATATATATGTATGTATATGTATATATATGTATATATATTTACATATATACATTTACAAAATGCGCGCGCACACTACACGCATATGCAAAAATAGTTGTATAAATTGATAAGTTTATACATATGGCTTTAAATTTAATTGTTAATAATTTATTTAAAAAAATAATTGTAATAAATGTAGAAATTATTATAATGTATTTTATTAAAGATATTTTGGTAAATTAATAAATTTATGCAACTATTCGAATAATGTTAAATTTTTGTTATCACAAGAGTGATATGATAATGGTAGTGTGCTGTGTGATTTTCAAGTATGTGTTGATACAAAAGTGATAATGTTAGATTGTAAAGAGTTTAATTTTCTATATAACTGTACCTGATGGAAAAATATTTATTTTCATTTACCTGCATTTCAATTAAGTATTTAATTATTTATTAATAAAAATAATGATTATAACAAAAATAGTAATAATATTTACTTATTACTATGTATTGTGGACATCAAGAAAGTGTTACAGTAAAAATAATGTAACAGTAAAATGATTGAAATAATTGTCAATTCTTAAATTAATTATTAAGTTGTAAATAACGTGATGACTGTTTTGTAGATATGTTGTCGATTCAAAAAGCAGTTATTATTTTATTCATGATCTAGATTATAAGTTTATGAAGCCATTAACAAATTCAATTCATAAGAAGTAAAGAGAATATATATGTTAAATATTAAGCTTCAAATTCAATTGAAGCTCAATATTTTGAACAAAATATTGCATGTTATTGCTTTTCTAAAGACTTATTGATTTATATAATTAATACAAAATGATAGACGAGTGTGTAAACGAATGTGTGTGCACATACATATATTGTATGTATACATACAATATATATGTATACATGTGTGTGCGTGTGTGTGTTTTGGATTTTCTGTTGTATTCTTTTACTGTATTTTTTAATTAAAAAATACTGTATGTACTATGGAGATTTTTCGTAGAAANCATGTACACGTATGTATACATACAATATATATGTATACATGTGTGTGCGTGTGTGTGTTTTGGATTTTCTGTTGTATTCTTTTACTGTATTTTTTAATTAAAAAATACTGTATGTACTATGGAGATTTTTCGTAGAAATACTTAGATAGTTTAAATACTTAAAAAATATTTTATTCTTTTGAATAATTCCAAAATAAATATAAAACAAAAGTCAAATATTACAATCTTGATTATCCAATACAAACAGTGAAACAAATATTAGGTGAAACAAATATGTGATCTTTTTTATTAAAATTTTAAATTATTTAAAAATGCTTTACTAATAAAATGAATTATGGGTAATCGAGATTAAGATATATATTTTTAAGTTTAGAGTATGCCAATTATATTTAGAAATCAATTTATTTCGTAATAGATTGATTTTTTCTTACATTAATGAATATTTTTATACTTTTACAAGATTGTACTTAATATTTTAATAATATCTATTCTATGTTCTAAATATTTCTATTAGTTTTTAACAAATATTAATTCTTCATACGTATCAATTATTAAGTTGAAAACTATAAAGATTTGCAGAAAAAAATTAAAAAATTAACATGAAATAGTATGATGAAATCTATTTTGAAATAACGTATGATTTTTTTATGATTTTATATAATTCAAAATTTTCATGTAAATTGAAAAACATTTAATTGAAAGGATCTAACTACAATATTTGTTTTTTTATTTTTTTTGTTATAAAACTTCAGGAAGTACTGTATAAATATTGTTTACGTAAGGTTGTTAATTACAATATTATAATGCAATAAATGAAATAGAAAAGATCTTATTATTAATGATCCTTTCTAATTTCATGTTCTCCAATAACAAATTTTATCTGTACTGTTAAATCATGCAATATTAATGTACTAGCTGTCAGCTAATACATTATGATCTAGGATCCAAACCATTTGAATTCAGTATTGTATTATTATCTGTGATAAATAATGATTTAAATTTTTATTGATATAACTAAAAAATTAACATAAATATTCACACGATTAGTTAATCATACATAATTTATATGTTCTTTATAATTCGTTGACATTAATGCACATAGTTTTATTAAAAATGTAAGAATTCAAAATTATTTTGAATGTTGTAATCAATAGTACTATTGTAATAATCAAAGTACCATAATAATTTTTAAATTTATCATTAAAAAAATTTTTTTAAATTAATAAATTATAATACTGTGTTAATAACAGTGGAATGAGTGCGAATAGACATTAATGTCTTGCATTGTTAGGAAAATTGTATTCTATTGTATTCTAAGAAATTTTTCAAATCAGAAAGATACTCATTGCTATATAAATATATTTATATCAATATGTCTATGAAATATTACTATTATATGCATTAAGCATATTATTTAAAATTGTAAAGTTGTATTTCTCATACTAAAAATCGTTATCTAAAATAGGTTCATGACACTACAAGTTAGTTATTCTTATGCTGTGATTCATGTGAATACTGAGTTTTACTTTTCTTTGTACAGAGATAAGTACATTTTATTCTGTAACTTTTAACATTGTCTCCTTTTAAGATCATTATAATATTATTTACAAACAAAATGTAATTTTGTATACGCGACGTGAGGAAATATTTTTATGAAAATAACACAAATATTTTTGTTGATTTGCTTTTCTTAATTTGTTATTCTTATATTGAATGATTGATTTTATCATTTGCATGCATATATAATATTATTTGTATATACATAATGATATTACGTTGTGAAATATACAAATAACCAAAAAGTGAAAGAAGAAGACAGAAGCAAGGAAAATGTATACGGCAAGGATCGACTTGGAGATTGTGGGAGCTACCCAGCTGATTGACAGAACTGCATGGTTTCTGAATCAGGTGAATTCAGGGCCAAATCAACATTTGTAACATAAGAAAAACATTTTCTTTTGTCTGTTTTCAGTGCTTCAAGTAAAAAAATGTTATAGAATATTCTTAAGAAAATTATCAAAACAATACTCAGATTAAAACTAAAAGATATATTGTACAACATACTAATGTAACAATATTTATATGATATGATAGAACATTGTTGGTGAGTAAAATATGAAGTACTAATGTTTAAATGAGTACATTTGATGTACAACTGTGCTCATATTTGAAGTTATAAATGTTGATTTATTTGCTTTTCGTTTTTATGACATATTAGACACTAAATATACTTGACGATAAGTAACTTTATTCATTCATCTTTTCAGCTTTAGTATAAAGGTTTTGTAGTCATTATATTTTAATAATATAAAACTTTTTATACAAAAGTTTTAACTTTTTAATAGTAATTTCTCAATAAGCAAGAAAAATGGTAAAATCAACTTTTTTTAATAAATAAGTAACCCTTAGATAAAGCACAATTGTATTTTTTTTCTTTTATTTTGAAATTAATAAACATACATATAATTAAATAACAACATATTCTTATATAATTTTTGTCGAAAAGATATATAAATTTATGAATAAAAAGATTATAATAAATTTTATAAAATGGAATCAGATTTACAGAATACAGATTTACAAATAAATGTACAATTTCCCTATTTTATATTTTAATAATTTATAAATTAAATAATTTACATAGCATTGATCTTTTATGAATCATAGTTTAATTTAATCAATTTAATAATTAAATTGGAGTAATTTAAAAAAAATATAAACATTTTTTGTGAATTTTTTGTCAGCAGGTATCCTGGGCCATCTAGCCAACGATTTGGTAGCCCTTTGCGAGATGTGCCTCACAAAAGATTTGACGATGTTGCACCTCCTGGAACAGAGGGGTATTATGATCTTTCACCACCAGGTGTAGAGATCTCTGAAAGATCCTTACGCGATGATCGTGATCGGCGTTTATTAAGAGATCAAGAAGATCGTGAACATTCGCTTAAAGATCATGATGCTGAAGATCGAGATAGATTATCTTTAAGGGAAGACAGGTATATGTCGATCACAATTAGCATTTAAGTATTTAGATGGATAAATAATGAATTTTTCATTTTTTTTTTTTTTTTTTTTTTTTTTTTTTTTTTTTTTTTTTTTTTTTTTTTTTTTTTTTTTTTTTTTTTTTTNGGCTTTTCACCGATTAATCCAGGAAACCTCGTCGATCCGACTATGCCGCGATCGTCGTTCGGCGGTTTTACGACTCTGCCACGCGTGCAATCGTTCGGGGATGAAAGTGGCTCTCGTTAATTTAAAATTAAACATTCAAGCCGCCCTGGTCGTTTATTTCCCTCGTTTCTAATCCGCTTTGATTTTGCATTCAATCATACACTTTTCTCGTTTAACTTCTTCGAATCAAGTGGTAATTTTTCCTCTGTAATTTGACTCGAAGTGTCAAACGATTGTTAGTTGGAATTCTGTGACTTTGATCTTGCAATTAATATACTTCTTTCGTTTAATTTCTTCGAATTCCGATCGTAAATTTTCTCGGTGATCATTCCTCGAGTTAGGTGCTTTTCGGATGTTCTATGTGAAGCAATTAGCGTGTGTCGCAAGCGTTCAGTTGCACAATTGCATGCTTGCCACATTTTATTTCGGGATTGCATCAAGATCCGGCAAGTTTATCACTGATAACGAGCAGCAGCGGCCTTCTATCGCCGCGTATTTTGCTAGGTTTCTTTCAAACCGATCGGTCTCTTTCGAACTAATCTTTGCACTTTCCTTGATCTCGCGAATGACCGAGATTTCCAATTCAATAAAATCCAATTCTGAATCGTGTTTCCCGCGAGATTTGCCACGCTGCAAAGAGATATACTTGATTCGTGATTCTTCCCAGCAGAACTGTGGTTTTCAACAGAGGAATGCTCGGAATGCTTTCCGCGGCGATTTGCCTCGAAGCGAAACAGAAACACCATGAGGAGGGGAGATGTGATAAATATTACGCCGGCTAAAAAGACTCGCGATATTACGTAATTCGACTGAAAAAAAAAAGTAACTGGAGCGGCAAGTTCTTTCCTGGTGCTGCTTCATTCGCGTCCTTTGCGTTCGGCAAGTAAAAATAGAAACGGGCTGTCACAAACAGCTTTATCACTGGCATTCCCACGTCTGGAATCTCGGGATCTGTCAGACGTTTGCCACTTGCCGCGTGGGAATTCGATTATGATTCCCCTAATGGGGTATTACGTGGGTTAAAATGTCAAACGTGATTTCGATGTGATCAACAAAATCTTTCGCGTAACGTCGAAACGAGAAATCACGCGTACCAATACCAACGATTCTTTCACTCTTTGTAAACATATAAACTTATGTTATGAACCCTGTTAGATATTTGAAAGATAGAAAAATTCAGAAAGAACGCAGCCTTGAATTTAATCTCTTAAGTTATTTGTTTTCTTTCATTTTCAGATCGTGCAGCTGTGTGCTTAATTATTTTTAAGCCGCGACGAGTGTAAAATTGAAATGAATCGTGATAAAACGAAATTCTCTGGTTTCTTTTTTTAATCATATTTTATTGTAAATATTTGTTATAGAATTGTATTGTTTCGTAAAAGATTGTGTACAATTAGAATCAATAATAATGTTTTATTGTTTTACCTAAATTTTACTTTTGCAGCAAATGTAAATTTTTCTCACCACATGACGAGTAAAAGACACGAGCGAGTATACTCGAACATCGAAAGGCTAAAGAGAGAATCAACATCCTTAGAGAGGATTTCGGAAATGAGCAACTGTGAAAATTTTAAAACACAAAAACAGCATTCTCTTGCAATTAGTAATCGTATCTCAAACATCTCATAAAGATTACACATCTACAAATCGGAACGAAAAAAAAAGAGGATGAGTTCAAGAGAGATTCGAAAGTGAGTTTCAAAAGAAAGCCCTCCATTCTCGAGCGAATCAAAATGGAAAACGCGCGCGCGCGAACAATCATAAAAAGTATCTCTTCGTTATCCGAAAATTTCACGGCTCAGTGCGAGCGCGGCGTGTATCCCTAGTGATCACACGGCTCACGAAAATTACCGCGTCTCGCGATCGCAATCGATCGTCCGCGAGCGCGATATCTCGGATCGAAGGGCAGCCACAGATTGGCCGGTTCGCGTTTCACGGTTTCGCGGATGTTCTATAACTGGATACTCACCCGAGAGGCGGCACCGATTGCAGAGTGTTATCCAGATCCTGGGTCGGGCTGGCAGTGTATCGTTGCCCCGTGCCCGACACGTCTCGTGGAACTTGAAGCAGCAACAACAGCAGCAGCAACCAGGTAGCGATGATCAACGCCACGTTCGACATCTTCACGGGTGGCGTTCTTATTGTCTCTCACGTCTCGTCGAAACGAGAAAACTGTTCAACGATCCAACGTCTCGCGTGTCACTCGTACGCCCGTCTCATGATGATCAGTCGACAAAGTCACACGCGCGCAAACGAAGTTTCTTTGGGGTTTATCTCGAACGAACGAACGAACGAACGAACAATTTCAACGCCGGCTCGCGATCGACACCACGATCGGTTCCACGATCATGGTTCTCGATCGGCTGGATGCTTGGTAATCTGACGCGCTCGGAATTCCGTAATACGGAACGACGCGTCTCCGTTCCTCGGGGCAGATTTTCTAACTCGATTCGTCCGTGATCTTTCGGGTGGAAAAATCCCTGCGTAGAAATCTCTCTTTCACATTCGTTCTCTGTTCATATACTACTCGTGGTTCATACGGTGTGTCAGTAACGTTTCGACAAAAGTTTCGAAGATCGGAGCAAGTGGAATTGCTCGATTTGAAGCTTTTCAGTATTTGATCGTGGTGTTTGATCATTAACCAACTAAGGATAATTTTTCATTTCTTTTTTTTTTCTTCAATTAACTTTGAGAAACTTTGAAATTTGAAAATTATGAAATTTTGTTCTTTCAACAACGTGAACTTTAAAAATTACCTTAACATGTATTTCTTCCATCTGAATGTGTACAATTTTATGAAAGTGGGAAAAATTACAGTATTTTTAATAACGTAACACTCTGTCCTTAGTGGGTTAAGTAAAGTTTAGCAAAATAAATTATTGTCCCGTTGGAAGTCCCTTGAAAACCGTAAAAAAATATCTCTGTTTCTTTCCAATCGACGAACAGCTACAGCTCGATCTATTCTTCGTGTCATTCTCCATTTGTTAAAAATCGGAATGGAATCCTTTCGTTGCGAAGGGTTGCGAAAAGTGATTCCGAATGGATCACGTGGTGAAATCTAGGTCGACAGGAAGAAGAGCGAAATTAGACACGTCCGTGAAAATTATGTTTCGATTCTGGTCTCGCGAGAACAGCGAGAACCTCGCCACGTAAACCAGGCGGAGAGACAACGGGCGATAATTGTCGCGATTCCGCGCTGACTGTGACGCCTTTCCGGAAACACCAAATTAGTACGATGAGATAGATGCAATTATCTTCTGATATAAATATTCACAATAGCTGTTTCTCCGTCAAAACGGCAGCCTAGAACTACGAAATTTATATTTTCAGGCCATTTAATATTCTCGAAACGACCACGATTGACCGTTGCTTCAGACGACAAAAATTTAATCAATCACTCCCGTTACAGTGTTTTCTTTGCTATATACCTGGCGAGTTTATTTATTCAGCCAACTGGCTCGAATTCCCGTACTCACGAGGCCAAAATCTCGTGTAGAAAATATCACACTTTGAAATATCGTACAATTAATCATCTTTGTACTCATCTTTGGAGACTGCAGACTCTCCAGCTGGAATTCCACATTTCCAGCTTCGTTCGTTTATTAATCGAGATCTCGTTCTAGCCTGAAAGGACTCTGTATCCTTGGCGAAAAAAAAAGGTAAAAAAAAAAGAAAAAAGATAAAAGAAGGAAGGAGACGACTCGAGTCGACGCCACACGTTCCTCGGAAATTTGCCGTGGCGAGACACCACACACTCCCGCTTTCACTCGTTATCATAACGTAGAAGCGGACCGAGGCAGAGGCTATCATTAAAGTTCCATAAAGCCTGGTACGTTCGCGCAAAACTCGTGTAAAAAGAGATCACTCTGTTTCGCACGTTCTATTACGAAGGAGAACGCGGTAAGCGGACTGATAAACGCGTCAATTAATCGTTTATTTGCCCGTGGAAGGAGAATGGAATAACAAATCGGCGATCCTCTCTTCGACGAATTCTTTAGCGATCAGTCATTGGACGATTACGTTTCACGCTCTTTGCTAATCGGCGTTCGCACGAGTTTAGAAGATAGTCTATTTTACGAGCTTCTGTCGTAAATTATGTAAACTTAATAATAGAATAAAAGGAGGAAAAGGTGAAGTGAACGATTTATATGTTATATTTCCAACTTTTCGTTGGTCGTTATCTTCGTATTGTTTTGCTAAGAAAAAGTTTCCAGCGCGTATTTAAAAACGAACGAAAAAATTAAATGAACGATCTACTATTCTAAATTCTATTTTAAATTCTTGGTCAGTCATCGTGCTCCTATGCTCGAAAAATAATTTCAATCGACGGAATCACAAATTATTATTAGATAATAATTATATATAAAATATGTAAAGTACCAAATTGTCAAAATAATTATTTTTTGCGAAAAATCTCACAACTTCCCCGCATTTGATAAATTCCTTATCGAAATTTCAAAGAACATCCTCAAAAAACCTCTCGACGAAATTAACACAACGTACACTTATGTTCTGCTTGGGACTCGACAACTTCAGTACCAGAGAGTATCTTCCATTACGCTCTTAACTTGTAATCCAAAAGATAATTGGATCGCGCACGAAACGAGCAGTGCCGCGAAACAGATCCAAGAAACTTCCAACAACAACGAGCATACCTCACCCATTTAGCACCCTTTCTAATTAATCTCAACTTAGCGCCATACCTGTCAACGAAACCATCAACATTACTCCACGACGAAACAACCGATTCTTCGACGAAATCCACACTCAGGCTTCGATCCCAGTCTCATCCGTTTAATTCGTGCAATCCACTGAACGATATCCGACCAATCACCGATTCTTTTCTACCCCGCGACGACCTCGAGCTCACCCTTTCCTTCCTAGGGGAAGGAATTTCTTCCGGCGAGTTCGAATCCCAGACTTTGTCGAGTAAAAATTCGTTTGTGTGCCAACCAGTTGCACGAAGTTTCATCAAATTCGACGAGCAAGTAAGTTTCGAGGAAATTTGTGACAGAAAGTGAGAGAGATACTGAAGAAAAAAAAAAAGAAGAAAAAGGAAAGAAAAGACAGTCCGACCGCACTTCACCGTTGGTATTGAACGTTGTTCCCGCGAACAACGGGAAGCCGAAGAGGAGCGACGAAGGATAAGAGCCCCGAAAAGATGCGGCGACGGGACTCGACGCGAGACTGGAGCAGCAGATTGTGAACGAGCCGCACCGAGAGAGGGCTCATCCGCAGAGAAGAGAAGAGACTCCTCTTCCCTCGTCTTCTCGTCTCTCGTTCCCTCCACGCACGCACGTCCTTTCCCTCCTCGCCCTGCTCTCGCGGCGACGTCCAGCTGACGGCCGGGAGAAAACACCAAGAAGAGAACCACCGATAGTCCCACCCCGTCTCTTTCTCTCTCTCTCTCTCTCTCTCTTTCTCTCTTTTTTCTCTTGTCCCTGTCAACGCGTTCACAAATGTGCGCTGCAGCGCGCGGCACGCGTGTACGGGCACGCGTGAAGCGAGTCTCAATACACGTACGCATACGTAATTACGTACGGCGAGACTGTTTGAGAGTATGCACATGTGTCTTGGAATTTTTATACGTGATCGTATCGTTGGTTTACATCCACTGGGAATTTTCATTTCGAGAAGGAATCACTTCTCAAACGAGATTTTTCTGATCTTTCAAAGCGAAAAACTATACGGAAAATTATAGACTGGGAAAAAGTAAATAATTCTGAGAAGAAGAATTCGTTTCCGAGCATTTGAAATGAACTTGAGTGTTTGACGTTCTTCAGAGACATTAAAACTGAAGGAAAGATTTTTATTTCGAGATCAGACGAACTTACGTGGCTGTCGTGTGTCAATTGGGTCTCGTGCGACAGGGCAGGCTTTGGAAGAGCTTGAGACGAGCAGAAATTAGATGTTTCTTTGGTTTTACTGCTTTTTTCTTTTTTTTTCGAGGAAGTAGTGTGTGACGGTGTTTCATAATTGGATTCTTAGGGGAACGAAAGAAGAGAGACATTTCGTGTGGAAGGGAAACTTTGAGACTTACTGAGACGATCTCAAGACACGAAGATCAAGTGTTTCTCTCTCTGGTACTTTTGTGTTTCACAATTGGATTTCTTAGAGAATGAGAAAAGGAAAAATGAAGTAGATTTTCGATCTTTGCAGTTAAATTTCTTGAAAAAAATGAGAAAAAAAGTGAGTCGTAGATAGATAATAAGAACATTTAGAATTTAGAAGTGCAATTTAATTATTTAGATTAAATCATTCATCATCATCAGATTTTTTAAGAAGATAGAAGAAAAATTGATTTTTTTTTTGTTTGCTTTTCGATAAAAAAGAATTTAATGAAAAAGAAAATATTTTGGAGTCGATGATCGTAAGCATCAAAGTTTCGGGAAAAATTCGCGACAAATTATGAACGTTATCACCTCGATTGAGAAATACCAACGACATTGGCCTCTGCGTTCTGAACTAATAACCGTGTTAAGAAGCCATCACTTCCTGCCAGTTCGATTAGAAACATCCATTGTTAGCTGACGCGGTGTCGTTTGCGAAGATTCGAACGAAGAGAAAAGAAATAAAAACGAAAAATCAGATATATAACTATACGAAGTGTATTCTTTCGCCAACTAAATTGTAACGCATAAAAAAATCCAATCCTCCTGACATCATCGCCCTCGCAGGCGTCCTTTTTATTACGTCGTTACGTAATCCCATTCGAATGGAGTTATATGCGGGTGGCGACAATAACAGTGACAGAGAGTTTCCTTGACACAGAGGTTAAAAGTCAACTTCCAGATGAAACACAACTTCCTTATTTTCGTCGTTATGTTGTCCGTTTGTGCTTTGAAACTTGCAATTCTAAGCAGCTTCTGAGCTGTCTCTACACGAATCACGCATACACAAACGAGATATGTAGAGGAAGAAACATAGTAATGCGGTAAGTTTAAGTGCAATCTTTCGAGGTCGAGAATTTTTCTCAGAGATTTGCAAAGATAAAGTATATACAAACACGATGTATTTTTTTTTACAGCTATAGATGACTACGATAATGTATATCAGGCTATTAAAAAAAATGTGTTTAATTCCATTCTCAATTCGAGAAATTTAAATTCCGTTTTGTATTTTTAATTTCGTACTTTACATTCACCGTCGTTGAGATTAATTGACAAACTTTGAAATTTAATATTCCTAATAAAATTAAATCCTAAGTTAAGTAACGTCTTCCAACGTTCAATGATATTAGTTAAGAATTAACATAAACGAGGGAGACGTGTAACAGAGGTATAAAAACTTTTATGTCTCATTCTGAATTTCAAGTGTAAACGTATAAAAAGACTCGAGATAGCTTGCGCGCTCCTGAAGGAAAGAATCGGCGACAAATGACACAGAAAAGCTTAACGAGGACGCATAAATCGGCGGGGTAAGCCTTTGCGGCTTCTAGCAGCGAGAAATTTCTGATAACGGCGGCTCGTAAAAAGCGATTTTCCGATCGTTGACCACGATTTTGAGCGACGACGATGAAAATTGTCGGCCGTTCCTAATGCGAGTCGCGACTCTCCAGCGATATCAACGATGATTAACGACAACCGCGTTCATTCTCTTCGTCTTTCTTTCTCCTTTTTTTCTTCTCTCTCTCTCTCTTTCCTAGCCCGTCAGTGGTCGTAAAAACGAGAAACAGCGAGGCTTTACCGAGGACAATGCCAAACGCTCCATTTGCCGCGAAAACGTTAAGCTAATATACTCCGCTTTACGGAGTTGTAAACGTTTGCAACGTTCCGTGAAATAAAAAATTGAAATTTCAATTCATTGAAAATTCAAAAATATTTTTAACTTATCGTATACTCTCTTTGAATTATTTCCCACGGGATATTTGTATTTTTCTGATTGCTGACGTTCAACGAGGTCCCACAGCTTCATTTCACATATGAAGATTTTCTTCGAACTAGTATTTTTATTTGTTGAGGAATATTATTAAAAAGAAAAAGAAAAAAAGGCGTCGTTGACGATTTTAAACTTATTACTTTTTTTATGTCATTTTGTTAGACTCGATTAACACGTGAGACGACACAAATCTTGCAATTTCCTAGCAAGGTAGAATCACAGAATTCGATGAAGAATTCACGAATGAGGAATGAATATCTGAAAGCTGCGAGACGATGGGCAGAGGTTCCAAACTAAAAGTCACGGTGACGTGGAGTAACCACTGAACACAGCCTGCACATCCCTTCGATTTAGTAAAGTATAACCTTGCATTTCCTGAAAATCCGAAACATCGATTCTCACTTCTCATTTTTTCGCCTTCGATGTTTCCATCCAAAAATCACGCGTTTCAGATTACTCGTCGATGTTTCTTATCAAGTCACAGGTATCTTGTAAAATTGATTAGAAATTAATAGAACACGATGCAAGAAAAGAAAAAAGATTTTTTGACCTTGAAATTCAATTTCAAATCGAGAGTGCAGAATTCATTTATGATAGTCACGGACAAACATCCCTTTCCACCCTGCACACAGATATCGATCACGACCGTCGATATTCCCCGTTAAATCAATCCACGTACAAGCAGTCGTTATCACATAGCCATTCGTAAATCTCAATCTTATCTTATCAGAGCGTAAGCCAGTGAGCTAGTGCGCACGTGAGTTGGATATTTACAAGGTGGATCGGCCGCTGTAGTTGCAGAAGCGGCATCGTACCACCATGGTCGTTAATTTGTTCGGCGACACGCGAGATCGAGCAACAAACACGATCGACGCTGATCACAGGATTGCCGAGCAAACGGCTACGCGCTGCTACTTGTGTGAATGGCCTGTGAATAGCCTGCTACGTGGATGCCTCTGCAATCAACGTGCTGTGTGTGCAGCGTGTTTTGCAAATGTTTCAATGAAACTTCGCGTACGTATGATCCGGGTACAGTGCCCCTTCAACGGCAGTCGAGTTTAATGAATCATTTAATGTCTGCCGGGGTGATATCTCAATGGTATCGTGGGATTCTGATCGAAGTTTAAATAGAATTCTGCCTGAAATATCGCCTGAACTACTTCAATTGATGAAGTTGCGCCGCAGTATAATACCGTTGCTATTTATAGGAGTTTTTAATTGACTGTGCCGTTGAGTATTATCTAATAATACTTAGTCACTAATTGTTGACATATCGCCATTATCAGTTAAAAGAAATACACACGTGTGGCAATATAGTATAGATCAGAACGATCCAACCTACATCCCTAAAAATTGCCAAGTTCTAATAGTTCTAGCGCAAAAATACAAGCCTGGAATGCCCATCATTTCAACCGATTCGGCAGTGACGACTAAATCAGGATAATTTATAGGTACATCTAAACTTTGTCTTCTTAGATAAATCACTACGTTCCAACAAGAAACAGACTCGCGCAATCAGCATCTACCACCTTTTTACCATGTCGTAAATAAAAACCTGCTCCACACAGAATCGAGCGAAACGTCTTTGGTTCACCTCTTCGTTATATCCCCTCTCGATCAATTTCTCCAGTAAAAATAAATCGATCGACTGACATTAAAAATAATAATAATAATATACGTGTATATTATATATATATATATATATATATATATATATAAACATGAAAAAGGAAATAATTGCACATTAACCACACGGTGGATAAGACCGAACAGCTCTGCGCGTCGCTCGCTGGCGATGTACCTGTTCTTGCGCTTAACCTAGACCTCTTCCCCGCGCAGTTTTGTAATAATCTTGCTAGACGACTGGTCCCGGATGAAAAATGAACGGAACGGATCAGCGTGCTTTTCTTTTCCAGAGGGGAGCGGGGAGCGTGTCATTAAAAGGTGCCCCGTCGACGGTTCTCTCCGCGCGATGCACCGCAGGCTACCAGTCGCCGGTATGCAAACATCGACTTCTGTTCGAGTTGCACCCTGCACTCACTACAACCTTGGTAAGTAGCTGAAAACTACACTTTGAATCAGTTCATTGGAATATAATTTTTAGGCGAGGTTGTTTGAGTCGTTTAATAATGGAATTAAACGTAATCGGTAAAACAGAATTGTTTACCGACAATTAATATAAATACGTACCTAATACGTATTAATGAGATTAAAGAAATTGGAAATCTAATTAATGGAATAATGCACTAATTCTTTATTCTATGTATTTCACGAGGAATCACTGGAATCTTTAAAGACATTCACAAATGTCGATGAAAATTTCAAATTGGCCATTTTGACCAATCAAGTTTCAATGCATTAAAATTCCAGTCCAGAACTTTACAAATTTAAGTACACGATTGAATGTACAAAATCTAAGATCAAATTTCAAATTATCTCTACATCTTCGTGAATTCCAAGGCATTTCTACAATAACTGATTATTACTCGCTCGTCAAAAATTATAAAATTTTATCGGTGACCGATTTTGCAACCTCATTACATCGCCATTACTAAACAAGTAGACGATGGAAAATTGCGTTCGCTTAAAATCACCTCCCTAAATCTTCGACCGTTATCGTTTATTACTATTGATGTCCAATCACTTAATATAACTAATTAAAATTCTGATTAATCAGTGGCCGATGATTAATGATTGTTGAGTCAGCAACTATCAATCAAAAGGAGTCGGACATGTTCTCGCAAATTTAATTCAACGTAAAATTCTTAAATAGTTGAAGTTCTACTTTGTTGATGCATTCTATTAATATTATTAATGGATTAATTCGTCCTTTAGTATTAATTATACGCAGGATGTTTTGAAAAACAAAGGAAAATATAAGCAGTATTCCTGTTTCACACGATAAGCTTTGTAAAATTCTTCTTGAAACTAATGAGGTCAATTTTCAAATAAGTCAGTAGTTTTTTCTTTTTTTAATAAAAGATGCTCAGACAAATCGATTGCTATATTCAAAGTTATATAATTCCATTAAAAAAAAAAATGAAGTCGAGTTTGAAGTCTCCCAAATACAAAAACATAATTTATAACATATAACATACTCCTTTATATCAAACAAATTTCATCCGAATACTTTTTTTTATAACTTTAATCCCTTGTGATATATTTCACCGCACTTGTTATGTAGAAATGAATACTTTCTACATAGTTTGAAACGTTTGATTATAATAAAAAAAACTGTACAAGTATATGAACGTATCCTTTCCATTACAAATTAAAAAATTTACCACGAAAAATTCTCAACTAAACATGTTTGATTCCTCACGATCTGAGCCTATAATGTATTAGACTATTCAATGCAATCCGAAGCAATGAGACTACTTGACACAATCAGACTGATTCTTTGGGCACCTGCTCGAATTCAATCAACTTTTCCCAACTCGGCCAGAGCCCCAAATGTCGAGTATCTGTACACCTATAGTGATCGATTCCGAGCAGAAGAATGCAAATTTTATCGTCGTCTACACTTCTGTTCAAAACGTAATACGTTTGATTATTATTCATTTCGAGGACGACTCGAAGCTGGCGGAATCCGCGCGAGGAATGTCGCTGCACCGGAATATGCGCGACGCTGGTGGTTCTAGCGATTAGCAAGGACAAGGTTCATACGGCAATTAGAGACACTTTTCTCGCAAACGAGTGTCGTAAATATATAAATGTACGTACGAAGTTAGTAGATATTTCTCAAGTTTTTAAGAGACTAAAGTGGTTTCTCTTAGATAAAGTTTAAGTATCTAAAATCTCGCGTCTAGTTGAGTTACTTGAATTTAAATGATTTGGTCAACGAGATGGTCAATATTTCAAGTCCAGTAGTTTCAAATTGCTCGAGTTTGTGAGTTTATTACAAGCAATTTGTTACTTGGAAAACAATCGTGAAGAATCTAGTCACAAAATCTTCGCGAATATTTTATTCGTATATTTTTGTTAAATCTAGTATTTTTCACGAATTATAAAACTTTTATTCGAAAGCTTTTCTTATTAATGTAACTTGTTACAGACTGTCAGAATTTACTCTGTCACAATTACGTTAAATATTAAATAAATTATTAAAGCAGAAACTAAATTAATCGCTCTAAGTTTTCTTAGACTTTTTGTTCTTAACACTCTTCTTGGTAGATTTGGTACTGGAAGCAGCTACAGGCTTCATGCTATTGATATAAACCCTTCGAGCTTCGTACACGTCTTCCAATATCGCTCTCCTGTCGAAAAATTCATCTAAATATCTTCCGTACAACGTTTTATACTGATACTTCTGTCGTCTGTACAGGTTCTCCAGTTCCTCGAGAAAGTGCGCGTAATCATCTTGAGCGTAGACGATGTTCATCGTACGAATGTTCCTCAGCGTTTCTTCGTCTGATTCCGTCTTCATCCGTGGTTTGTCTTCCTCGTCCTCTCTGACCTCGTACACCGTCAGATCCAGAGGAGGAAGTCTACGAAGGGACGCAGGCGGTTTCAACGTCCTCTCCTCCAAATGAGCCATTGAAATCTCCGATGTCCCGACGACCGACAAACGCTGGCCGTCTCTTTTCAACGATTTCTCGGGATGACTCGGGACTTTCTTTTCGGGCGAATCTGTCGACGATTTGGACTTGATTTCATGTTTCTTTATGAAAGCTTCACGGAGCTCCCTTCCACGTTGCAAGCTGTCAGGGTTCTCTTTCGCCCAGGTTTCCTTCATCCTCGCAATCTCCATCTCCTTCGTCCTGTCTTGGAATATCTGTCCATCAGAAATGTAATCGTAATCATGGATGATTTATGTATATTACGTATATTTTATAAGTACACACGTATCGCGTATGTATTTCGAAAGTGAAAGTAAAAATAATTGAGAGACCTGTCTTAGAGAAATAATCGTCAAAATCATCAAAGGGGGATTTTGCGAGCTTAAAAGGGAAAACAATCTTTGACATCTATTTTCTCAGAGTCGGTCAAAAGATTATGAAATGTAGAAATTACGTTGTCCAGTACCTCTAATCCACTTCCAGAATCGGTAATCACTTGAAGAACCCAATAAGGCGACTCGAGAGCTGGAACACTTTGAACAGGCAGCTTCGAAACTTTCCTCGATCTGAACGATTCATTCTTTGATAGTCTTCCCGTGTTCGACATTTTCGTTTTAACGACGGTGCCTGTTGCTTTCACCTTGAACTCTGACACAAGACTCCATTCTGTCCTAGTCAGTGGCCAGCTGTTTTCAAGCACCAAAGCTTCCACGTGATAAATCGTGTAACGTAGCAGATCGTCCTTGCTTTTATCTTCGTTGCTATCGATTTTCTCTTCATCAGAATTTTCATCATCGATCTTGGTCCTTTGGAATATGATCTCAGTAGGTCGCCGTTGGAATTTCAGATACACCATAGGTAAAATGACTACGCAAGTACCTTTTGTTTGCGACAACACCTGACCCTCTTCGTCTGTCACTCTCAAGCTCATCCTTACTTTCTCGTACGATACTCTCAGTCTAAACGACACCACGCTGGTTTTCGCTACTCGAACGATCCACTTGGAGATATAATTTCCCGCATTGGGAATGTAACCGTTGGATAATTCTTCTGTGACCAATACGGGCGGCACGTTGATCGTAAGATATGATACTTCGTCCATCAGAAAATGGAACACTGGTTGACCTTTCGTCGTGATTATGTTTAAGGACCAAGGTAGCTCTTTCAGCGTCTGATCTTCGCTCCAACCGTAACAGAAGAGAGTGTAACCAAATTCCTCATGCTCGTAACGAGTTGGGACCACGTTGTTCACCAATCGCAGCACCTCTTCGCCTGTCTCGTTCTTAAACACGCGTACGCTGTATTTTGGTAGATTAACGAACAAGTCTATATTGGCGAGGACTGTCTCCGAGCACGGAGGATTCACCGTGAGCCTTACAACAGGCAGCCACTGATTTGCCGTGACGTTTGTCAACGTCCCTTTCAATTCTTGCGCTTGCAAGATGTGCTCGAAGTCCCTGGAGCAGTGGTAGACGTCGTACAATTTATCATGATGCTTCAAAATATTCCTCAGCACTTGATTAGCTAAAGATTCTCCCTTATTGTAATTATACAGCTCCGCAACTTTCACTAAGCTCCGCGAAACTTGCTCGTGTTGTTCGTGACGGGGGTTATGTATCCTTAAATATTTCCTGATAGTGATCATTTTGAAAAACGCTTGAATAATAGCTGCAGCGTTATGCTGAACGGCGTATTTTTCATCCATCGTCAAACTTCCTCTTACGTTCAGTTTTCGTGAATTCTTCAGCACCATTGAGATAGCGCTGTAGCATTCTAAGCCGATAGTGTGATTCAGAAGAAATATTCTCAGAGCTCGTAGAACAGCCGGAACCTCGTCTTCGGGCATGATTTCCCTAATTAGTTGTACCTGTTCGTCAACAAAGTAGCCGTGTATTTGATCGTAGAACATCTTATATTCCTTCTTTCGGTCTTCGATCGGTGGCAAGTAACTGCTGTAATAAATCTTCAAGGCTCCCGGGTAATTCTCTGTGCCGAATGTTTGATAGGCTCTACTGACGGAGATGCTGATGTGCCTCACCATCTGATCGATGGTTTCAGACTCCGTGCACATCAGTTGATACATCCTTCGCCTGTCTCCCACGTAGAAAACCGTATCCGATGAGATGGACACGAAGCAATCGGATTCTGAGTGACAGTAAATTCGCAAGAGATGCCTCCCACGATCTAGTTCCATCACGGTTGATTTTGTCCCGGCGGTTAAAACGCGGACGATGCAGTTGGATCTCTCCGGTCTGCGAAACCAGCAGTGCTCTTCCACGCTTAAGCAATCCTTATTTCCCTTCAGTTTAATCGTTGGGATCGCGGCGCGATCGTCGTCGTTTCCGAACACTTCGACGGACACTTGGAACGTCGAGAACTCTATGAGAAAGAACTTTCCTTCCAACGAATCGGCGAAAACGTACAGAGGCTCGTTTCTGGTTCTAGACATTTTCTGGGGCCAGCTGTAAACGTCGATGAATTCCGAATTCTCGGCTGCCGCTTTGGACGGTGAACTTTTTCTGCTACCTTTCTTACTGTCTTTTTTATTGTTAGTTTCAGATTTTTCGTCGTTTGGCTGTCTCGGTGGAAATCGGTCCGACAACTTCGCGCTGTATCGGAAGTAATCCAGCTTGTAGAAGAAGTGAACGTCTTTCACGTACGGTTCCATTTTATTGAAATCTGCCCAGAAACTAATATCCTCCGACGATTCCATCGACGTTTCACGAGACTTATCTTTCTGACTTGTTTCATCGATACCACCACCGTCTCGAAGATTTTTCTCCATAGTTGTCGCATTGTACTTGTTAATTACGCTCTGCTCGCATTTTCTCAAAGGGCTGACGACTTTCAGCGATCGGATCGGTACGAAGTATTCGACTGGATCGATTGTTCCCTCGTTGATGGCCCATTTTAACCAACGATGGAGCTTCCATCTTGCCAACGGAGGCTTCACCTATCATTTATTTCTTATTTATTTCGAATAACGTCGTTCATTTTAATATGCCTAACTTTCTAAAGGCTGTGTGTCGTACGTCTCTCAGATCCAAGGGAATGTCACGTGACTGAACTATATAAATAAAATGATCCCAACAAGGTGCTATTTCCGGAACAATATCCGGCGAAATTTTATTCATGTCTTCCAAGCCGAGGAACAGGGTGACTGGTTCTGGTTTGATCAAAGCCTTGAGCTTCTTCGATTTAGTCGATCGATCGGTTTTCGTGGATTTTTTCGTGTCCTTGGTCCTTTTTGTGCCATCCGTGTCCTTGGATTTTTTCGTTTTCACCGTTTCTTTAGAACAATTTTCCCTCTTTACTTCTCCTAGATCTCGAAGCTTTTGCTTTTACAAAGCGTTTCAAAACATGGGAGACACGACTAACCCTGGCTTTCCTCTTCCGTGACTTCTGCTTCCCATTCGAAGTGATCCGCGTACTGTCTCAGAAAGTCCCATTTATCTTGCGGCGATAGATATCCCACCTCCAATCGCAAACAAACCCATCCTACGTTCAACAAGAGGCAAATAATGCATATATGACAGAGAAATAAGATAATATGTAATATTTTTATGTTTCTCTTCTAATTTATTCAAACGGATGGTATTTTTGACGAAGGATTTATAATTTTTATTTAATTAAATTTCACCCTGCTGTTTTAGAAAGACAATTGTTCAACATTACTTTACCAGTTAAGCAAGCAACAGGATGGAAATCCACGATTTCATAGTAGTCCGTCCATGTCAAGGAGCACAATTTCAATAAGGCCTTTGCAAGAAGCATGGGCCACAATTCGAAATCGTTACCAGTTCTAGGTAAAAGTGGTGTCTTTTCCTCGTTAACTGGTATCATGTCGTCGACGAGAATCCGGCGCCAAGCTCCCAAAAAATATAATCTCACCATGTATTTGCCTTGTTTTTTTTTTTTCGATATAATAAAAATCTCTGAGAAAAATCTTCTACGAACGATAAAGTGATAATAATGGAGGCTGAGATGTAATTTATTTGGAGAGATAAGAAACAAGCGACATCCCTGACATTCCCCAATCGATTTAATTGAATCATAATGCGCCAATAATTTGCGTTTAATGAAAAAGAGAGAAAAGGTGAAGCAAAAACAGGGAGTGATTCATAAAACGTTGAGATTCGTACCGTTTAGGTTTATGACGGGCCGATGTTGCACCCCCTTGCCAGCATTGTTCATCGAATATACATTCATCCAGCCCCGCCAAGATTGGTGCCGCCCATTCCAAATAAAATTGCCGCTCTCGCCACTTATTTCCAATCCATCCCGACCGCAGTACTGGAGATTTATTAGCGCGGAAATAAACCACCGCGCGAACTGGAAATCGTTCCTTAATTGAACGGCGTTCAATTGCGAACAGAGGCCGTTTCATGATCGGCGTGTATACTCCGATCAATTGTTCCACAATCTCAAACAATCGTCAATACTTTTGTGACTCTTTCTGAATAAACACTCCATTTCTTGGTTGTATTTTCTGGTTTTTTTTTTTTTTTTTTTTTTGGGGGCNGCCAAGAAATCATGCTGATTAATCCCACAAGAATGTAGTTAGCATAGGAATATGATTCCAATTCCAAGCATTTTCTCGTGATAAATAAATTTACGGAAAGTGAATCTCCTTTTTGAAGTTCAGTGTATCTCCACAATTATGTACTTAGACAATATGAGTAAAAAAAGTGGAATTAATCAATTTAGTTTCTGAGAAAAGAACTCAAGTATTTTTATCATCTTTCTAAAAGTATAATTTTATCATACTTTGTGATTTTTGTAGTTATCGCTCCCTCTAATTAATTACCTGACTGTGTAATAAATGTTTGTTGTTGATGATGAGGTCTAAGCTCTTGGAATCCTCGGTAAACACTGTCAATTGACCCTAAATTCAAGCCATATATATGTATGTAAGGATTTGAATTGAGTAATTAATTTTTTATATAGCAGAATTCAAGTAAAATTAATAAAAATGAAATTTCTATCTATGTACGTTTCGATTGTCTAAATTCTTTGCTCTGATCCATTCATAAGATACTAAAGACGGTGGTAATTGAACGAGCTGCGTGTCAAGAAACGAACCATCTGGTCCATCTAGAATCAATATAAAAATATAGCAAATAAAGTTACGAAAGAAAAATTTTTCTTACTAATTACTTTTGGGATACGCCCAATTTTCTTTATTTAATGCTGCATCGGACCATTCCGGCCATAACGTTGAGTCGCCTGTGAAAGAGGCTTCAAACACAGTTTCTGAAGGTTTTTTGGACATTACAGACATATTTGGAAACTCTTTCTTTCCTTCCAAGTAAAAGACGATCGTTGTTACATGAAAACTAAAAATGTTTATACAAGATAAAATAATAATTAAATGCTCGAATTTCTGGAAAAAGTATATATATATATTTATTTATTTATTGAATCTCTGTATTATACATAACTATATGAAGATGAGATGTGAATTTCAAAAAACAGACTTCATAAAAAATATTACAATTTAAAGAAACTGTATTATCTCGTTAGTACCTAATTCGCTATCGCGAACCTTACGAAACTAAACATATATTAAAGATATGTGGTACAAGAATGTAGTACAAATATAACGTCTACAAAAAAATAGTATTATCGATCTCTCGTTATTATATAAACTCAGTAACGAATCAATAGCTACGTACTTCGATTCTTTCAATGAGGATAGTTGTGGACGATAAGCTTGTACGTTTATACCATTACGATGTAGTATATTTTCTTTCTTATTCTTAACTCACTTTTCTCGTTTTAGATTCACGTAGTTACATAGATTCCTTAACAAGAAAAATAATACTACAATTCATACATACAGGAATTATAATTAGTTCTCGTCTTTTCTTTTACACAACGTTAATCGTTTCTTCCTTCACACACGAATATAGTTTTTATAGTCATTTGACCAGGCTCGGTTTAGTTTTTATAGTCGGTTCCATAGTTAAGTTTAGATTTTATACATGTATAAGTAGGCATACATGTATACATGTATAAGTAGGCATGAAACGCTTTAGCCTCAAAATACACACATACACGCATCATAGGTCGATAGAATTGCATAAACTTATTAAGGCATTGTTCCAATCTTCTAATTCTTTCTTTCAGATCGTTGACCGAAGCGTTTTCTTTCTAATAACTTCCCTATCGCGTATCCATAGATAAACAACGTGTAGGATTTACATTAATTTAAGTTATTTATCGGTAATATATCTTTAAGGGTTATAAATACAGTATGAATTATTCATTGGAATGTTGAATATGCTCCTCTTTTAATGAATGTGTTATCTAACTATTTGTCCTTTTAAAATTCTTAGAACACAACGAGATCAGATTGATACAATGGATCGTATCAAATTGTAAGTCTGAGAATTTCTATAAATTGAATTCTCTTATGCGCAATTAAGTTTGCTTGAAAGTTTCAGCGTTTCGTGGAATATCAATATACAATTTTTTAGTATTAGGTATTATTAGAATTATGGTCGATCATAGTCTATCCACAGATACATTATTAACATTCTGTCTACTTGGAATGCTCGAGTTTACATGAACGACGGAAGCTGGTTACAATATTATAATTAATAGAAGTAGCAATATTAATTACAACTTATTATAATTGTACGTATTGCGAGCGTTCATATACATTCATCAATGTACAATAGGGAAAACAGTAAATACAGAAAAATAGACAAACAACGAGGGTCAACAATTTCGTCTTTCTTTTTTATACTTTATATTTAGATTTCAACGGATCAATTCTTTTTGGCACGAATTTCATCACATTCTACTTTGCGATTCTCAAAAATAGTCAATGTAAATAAATTTTATATTAAATACCGGATATACAAAAAATAATGCCAGGGTTGATAAATCTTTAACGTTCCGTGCTCATGACTAACACTTTAAGTTTTTTGAAGAAATATTTGCATGATTCATACCTTCAACCTGGCAGTGTTCACAATGTTATCAATTTTTTTTTTTTTTTTTTACTGTGAATTATTTAATTAGCTTCTAATTGCCGCTATGAAAAAAATAATCTTGTACTTTAAAAATATTACTATAAAATTATTTTCCATTTAATGTCGTGCAACATTTTCTGATTGGTTACACGAACAACATAGGCTCATTTAGAATTTGGCACTACACTATGAATACTCAAATAGTTTAAAAAAAGGCGTATTCAGTTCAGTAAAACCAGTATGTATATATAGTTGCAACAGTGTATTCTAAGTTCAAGGTAGAGAACCAATGTTAGCGGACGGTATAATAGTACCTTGCAGTTTCCTAACGTCTAGATCACACTTGTACAATGATTTCATAGGCTGTGAGCAGAATGCATAAATCAAGCACTGAACGTTTCATAAATGACAAGACAATAAGGAATTGCATAGAACGAGCTGTAGAATTTTAAGCAAATTCATTACCATACAATTTTCCACAATTATGCATATTTAACAAGCTTTGCCAGGACCAGAGGCTCTTTGATCTTCCATTCGTCCCGCCTGAAGTCTTTGTATTAAAGCAAAAAGATCCTCTTCAGGCACAGTTGATCCTGCTTGAGTAGTTCCATTAGATCTTTGGTTATGTTCCTCTTCAGCATCGTGTACCGTTGATGCTGCTGGTAAAGGGCTTCGCTGATCTTCTAAACGCGAGCTCTATATATACGATTTATTTAATGTTTGATACAAGTTTGAAAGAAAAATACATGATCGTATGATACGTACTTGACATCTAACCAACATTTCAATAAAGGAATCATCAGAATCTTGATTACTGTTTAGGCCAGGCAAATAAGGCAGCGTCACTCGTTGCTCATCCATTCTTTTACTCTGCATTCCAGCAATCAATTCTAGCAAATCTTCTCCATCTCTGAAAATGAAAGTAATATATTTTAACATACATTAACAGTAAATAGAATAATGTCTTCCATAAAAGAAACGTACTTATCATCGGATTCGCATATCTCAGGTGTTATTGTTTTAAATTTCGAATTGCGATTTATATTCAATGCACAGCGTTGATCGTCCATTCTACCAGATTGAAAACGAGAGAGAAGATCAAAGAAACTATCTTCTTCCTTTTGAGTAAGTTGCGGTGTCGCGTTATTACTTTTATCTGTTTGAGATTCAGCTTGCTCTTTTAATTTTGCATCCGGTGTGAGCTAAATAAAAATGATAGTTCTGTCAAGAATTTGTGACTCAATAATTATGATATAGAAGACAAAATTATATTAAATAATCAAATTACCTTAATGAGATCTAGGTTATCCATACTTTGCCGTCTAAGTCTATATCTACATGGTGAAGATATATTAACATTTGAGCCTGCATTGGTCGACAGTTTTTGTCCAATATTTTCTTTGTTATTTTCTTGCTGTCCTTTTTCCAATCCCAGAATTTTTTGTAAATCATCAACATTCATTTGTGCAGTAGCTTGTCCCATTGGATCTTCCAATTCTTTGGAAATATTCAGATGCAGATTGGCATAGTGTAATGCTTTCTCGTGATTACCCATTGCAGCGTATGCATTGCCCAAAGACCAACAGGCACGGCCTTCACCTACACGATCCTTAAGTTGTTGTGCTATTTCAAGATGCCACAAATGGTATTCTATCGCGGTTGGATAATCTCTCAATAGAGTATATGTATTTCCTAAGGAATAGCATGCTTGTGCTTCTACTTCTCTATCACCTAACTCTTGTGCAAGGACTAGAGTTCTCCTAAAATATAATGATCAATATTTATTTACATATCAATTTATTTGAAAGAAGAAACGTAATGTAAATACATACTTATAATGTTGTGCAGCTTTCTCAAATTCACCGAGAAATATATGTGAATTTCCTAAATTACTGTTTGCTCTCCTCTCAGCTGCTTTATCACCAAATTCCCTGGCAATTTTTAGTCTTTCATTGTGATAATAAATTGCTTGTTGAAAATCACCAAGCAAGTAAAATGTGTTTCCTAAATTTCCACAAGCTCTACCTTGAGCAGCAGAATCTTCCAATTCCTTCATCAATTCTAAGTTTTCTCTACAAAAGAAATTTTGTGTGATTCATGCGTGTTAGTCTGTATTGCAGTTTCAAAGAATTAACATTTTAAACTTCTTACTCATAGTAGTGTACAGCCTGTTGTAAACATTGTCTGACATCTTCAGAAAATTCTCCAGGATCTTGATGACCTACTCTACCTGCTTGTTTACCTTTAGCATGATAAACATTCCCTAAATTGTATAAAGCTCTTCCTTCACTTAGCTATGTAAAAAATTATCTTTTTTAATAACTAAGAGAAATTAGATATGATATTTTGATCATGTACAGACCTTATCCCCAATTTCTCTTGAAATCTCCAAGTGTCTTTTGCAACAGATCATAGCTTCGTCAAACTTTCCCATGACTTTCAATGTATTTCCCAAGTTTCCACTAGACTTAGCTTCTCCTAATTTATCTCCCATGTTACGTGCAAGTGTCAAGTCCAATTTATGATATTGCATTGCTTTCACATAGTCTCCAAGATAAAAGTAAGCATTTCCTAATTGGCTGTAGATTGCACTTAATATTCTTAAATCATCTGTGCCAGCTTGAATTGCAGCTTGAAAAAATGCCACCCCAGATTTACAATCTCCAGCCTTGCATAGACGCTCACCCTCGAGAGCCAGTTCAAGGCACATGTTCCACCTTTCACTATTCTGTCAAATATAAAAAGTTTCAGTTGTCACATATTTGTTTATTATTCCATCAAAAAACAAGACTTTTCAGATCAGATATATTAGAATTGTATGGCAATAATTACAAAACGTCCAATGCATAATTACAATATGGTTTTATTAAAAAAAAAAAAAGAGGGAGAGGAAAGGAATGATCATGGGAGTGGCTGAACAAGCAACTACAATAAATTGATCATAAATAGAATTCAAGTATTCGTACTAACTTCGACTCATTTTTATTAGTAATTTGAAACGAATGACAAACTCATGGAAAGCTTGCATTATAAAAATAATAAATTCATTGATTGATACGTGAATATATGTAAGTTGAGCAGCAAAACTTACACATATAACAACTGATATTTTTCATTATCCCCAATGTATTTTTTATTATCCGCGAAAGTCTTCGAGAAATTATACAAGCGTTCAAACAGTAAACAGTGAAACGAATAAAGGTGAATTAATTGTGCACAATAATGATAGAACAGTATGAGTCATGCGTATCATGGAGAAGTGTATTAATTAGTATAGTTCACTTACTTGCCCTTCCGACGATAAATTCTCCGCGCTCGCGCTCAGGGACATTGTGCTCTCTTTCGTTTTCGTTTCCCCTGTAAATTAACAATCGATTCCCAAAGCTTCACGACCGTAAATATCACGAATTTTATGTGCACGACAGGCGATTATTTAGTTTACGACGATAATTCGGCGTGCACGATTTTTCACGCATCATGCTTTTGTACGCGTTTCGTAATTTCTTATTCCTTTGCAATCACGTTCGCGTGCTTCTTGCAGGTAAAACGCGCGTCACTTTTCCCTCCACTTTCACAATCATTCGCCGCACTTTCCGAATACAACTGACCGAAAATTGAGCGTCCAAACAAATGGCGCTTGGTGTGTGTCGCTAGTGCATCGTCCAATCGTGTGACTAGTTCCACCTGGTGGTAGCGAAACAAAATTCTCTAGTCCGAACATTCTAAAAATTCCCTAGACGTCTAGTATATATACGCGATATTTAACACAACGATTTGGGCCGTGCCATCGCACGATGTGTCTCGTGTATGTTCTGCAGTATTGTCCGCATTTAAAGTGTTCGATCGGCGGAGCTTGATAGAGCGTGAAGGCTGAGATATGATTCTGTTTTCGTCGTACGAGATTTAAGTCGGTAAATGGAAAAGTGAATCGAGTCACGCAGTGTACAACCCGTTGATAAACGTTGAAGTGAAGAATTGTTTTGAGTCTGAGGGAGATTTCTTCTTCGTTTCGAATGGATACACAACCTCTCTACTGAGTAGTTTTCATCTCGCTAGCGTTTACCTTGTCGTAAGGATAGATATTTAAGACTAGTCATAACTTTCTGTTTGTTGTATTCCGCAATTTCATAACGCGTTCTATTGTCGTGTAGAAAGTATACGTTAGATTAATAATGAGCGATGGTAAGAAGGTAGGTGAAAATTCCAGTAGTGAGGTTGTTAACCAATTTCGAAGCTGTAGGGATTTAAGTGATATCGTGCCGCTGTACACGCAACGAGCGCTTTATTTAAAACCAGTTGCAAAGATAAATGTTTCTGTTAATCTTCCTCAATTGAAAGTTCCAGGTAAAGTGATCACGAATGATACGTATCTTGTTTTCGTCTACATTTTTTTTTTTTTTTTTTTTTTTTTTAGGGGNTTGCAATTATGTTTGTGTTCAAATTTACGTTTGTACTGTCTCTATTTACTGATTGAAATGCACTGATTAATCATGTTGATTTTTTGTAGCAGGAAACAACAAGTTATTGTTTCAAATTCCGTGTCAATCTCTATAACTATGTATGCAACATTTTTAGCACAGTAGGTTTTTACAGAAAATTAACTGCGATATAAACAGGAAAAACAATATCAACATGGGAAGTAATGGAGAAGATTCGTGCCCTTATACTACCAGACGAGTTTGCATCTCTGAAGGTAGCGAAGAGTACATTGGAGTTTATCAGATTGGAGGGGGACTTGCAAGACAGATGCAGACTACAACGTGTACTTGCACGATTGGACTCCCAGCGTTTGAATCTGTCTGGATTCCCCAACGTTTTAAAAGTCCGCGCAGCGGAGGCGAAGGATGAGTTCCCTACCAGACATAGTTGGGATTCTTACTTCAGAGATGCGAAACATATGAATGAATTGAAGCCTGGAGAAAGGCCAGATACTATACACATAACAGGCTTACCTGTTAAGTGGTTCATAGAAGATAATGCAACTATGCCCAGTGAATCTTTGATTAATAAGATCTTCAAAAAGTGGGGAGTATTAAGAAGAATCGATGTACCTGCTGCTGATCCTTACAGATCCAGAATGCGTCTTGGTACAAATATAAATAAGTTTAGTTACGAAGATGGCATATTTTTTGACGCATATATTCAGTATGTTGAGTATATGGATTTTGTTAGAACTATGGATGCATTGCGTGGCATGAAACTACTTAAAAAGGAAGGAGACAAGGCATTCACAGCTTCTATTAAGGTGCGCTCGCCATTTAGACATTTGTATGCAAATTGTATAGATTTATACAGACAATAATAGAGTAAAGAATATGGTTTTCTCATTTTTATTATTTCGTACAGATTACTTTTGATAAAACAAAACACATGAGCGACAGTTCTGTCGCGCATAGAGAATTCGAAAGAAAACGCCTCATAGCACAGGATACATTGGCAGCAGAACGACTTCGAAGAAAAGAAGAAGCCGAAGAGAAACGCCGTGAAGAACTGAAGTAACTAGCCACTAGTAACTAGTATTTGTAATGGGTGAATGTAAATTCAAATACGTGTAATATTTCGTTAATTATTTCTACCAGGAAGAAAGAAGAAGCCGATGCGATAGCTAAAGAAAATAGACGGAAAAAACGAGAAGAGAAACGTAAACGTAAAGCTATAACGATATTTCGAAAAAAGGAAGAGGATAAAGTGTCTATGAAAATTGCTAGGGAAGGTCAAAAATTAATCAAAGCACAAAGGCAGCTTGAAAGTATTCGTCTATTAGATGAATTATTCGACAGGATAAAGGTAAAATTCACTGAAAATTTCATTATTCTTTTGTGAGAGTAGAACCGACTAAACTTCGTTTTCCATGTCAAGATAAAAGTGGAGAACAATGAGATTAAAATAGATGAAGTGACAAACGTGGATACAAAGAAAGAAGAAAAAAAAAGCAATAAAGTAGATGGTACTGTTGAAATATTGAGTTCAGAAGAGGATTCGAAAGATGGGAAGAAGGATAAAAAAACCAAAAAATCGAAAAAGAAAAGATCGAAAAAAGAGAAAAAGAAGAAAGTAACGTATTTGTCTTTTATATTCCTATCATTTTTTTTTTCCTTTCTAATCATGTTAACTAATTTCAGAAGAAACAAAAAAAGGATAAAGATTCCGAAAATTCTGCAAGTCAAAGTGATGAATCAGACGCGGAAGAACAAACAAAAAAATTAAAAAGTGTTCTGAAACAAAATGTTCCATCATCATCAACAGGTAAATACGAATGATAGGCAAAATCAAAATTAAAATTGCTAATTAGTTGTTTCTTTTTTCAGCGTCTTCACCTTCAAAATCTCTTCCTTATGCACGCTTTCCACAACCTTCTTCCTTAGAATCTCTTTCTTATCCAACTCTTTATCCACGTTTTCCACAACCATGGTATTACGATGCGGCCCTGCCTGTGATTTATCCAAGTTTACCAAGAGGTATGCCTAGGGGTCGTTTTTCACGAGGACGGGGTAGAGGATTTTTGTGGCACAACACTGGAAATCCTCATACGTTGCATACGTTCAATCCTCATTTGTATAACGAGCAATATTACAAATATTTTGCTCATTTAGTAGGTCAGGATTATCATTCTTTCGACTACAGGAGTTCACGGTCACGTAGTCGTAAAAGGTCGTTCAGCGGATCTAGATCTAGATCAAGATCAAGGTCGAGATCAAGATCCAGATCGAGGTCAAGATCAAGATCGAGATCGAGATCGAGATCGAGATCTAGATCTCGTTCGAAATCGAGATCTAAATCGCGAGGAAAATCGAGATCGAAATCACGTTCAAGATCGAAATTGAAAGCTGGATCGAGGTCTCGAAGTAGAAGACGGAGTAGAAGCAAAAGTAGATCTCGTTCGAAAAGACGACGTGGAAGATCGAAGTCAAGATCGAAATCTGCTACTAGACTGAGGTCTCGATCGCGACGATCGCGATCTAATAAGAAATCTCGTTCGAGGAGTCGCTCTAATTCTCGAAATAACAGCAAACATCACTATAAACGCAGGCGGGCAAGATCAGTATCGAAGGTGAAAATTACAAGAGCTAAATCTCGCAGTACATCGCCTAAAAGAAGATCTCGTAGCAGCACTTGGTCCATGCCTAAATCTCCTGGCAGAAGAAGCTGTTCTTGGTCGAAAGGAGTGGATGTCGCAAGCAATAAAATGGATACCGTTAAATCAGCAAGTACAACAGAGCGAGGAACTACGAATAAAGAACCACTACAAACTTGTCACTTGGAGAATATAACTTCCGACTGACAAGAACCGAAGATAATTCTTCCACTTTGTGTCTTCGATGTTATTCTGTAAGAACGTATCGTGCAACGCTTTGTACAAAATCTGTATAAAATCCGATGATTGTATAACTGTAATTGTGTACATTCGTGTTTGTAGAATTTCTTTGATAAAAAAAGATATATATTTTTATTCATATGCTAGCTCTTCCTAATCTTAAATGATTCCATATTTCAATCTATACGATATTTAAGTGTATCAGTGATACATGTACGCGCAAAGTATTGTCTAACGTTTCAGTCCTATTGGATGTTCGAACTTCGAATGTGTACATATACTATGAATGATATAGACAAAAAGGATAGCTAGAATATTGCATTTTTATCTCGAAATTAAAAATAAACATGTGACATCGAAATATTAATTCTGTGAAATATTGAACCATCCCAATTGTTACGTAGTAACACATTAACGTTCATTTTCGTGAATTTATCGATCCAAGTATACTTTGGAATATTCTTTGTCATCATGTAAATTAGTCTTCATCACTTTAGTTTCTTTTTGGGAAAGATAAAGGATACACCGAAGTAAAAGACATCGACATTCGACTTGCAAATTTTATTTGTTTTTCGGCATGAAAATGCATTGGTTCATAAACATTGTTAGTCATTATACTCCTATCCCTTCGTAAAGGATCGAAGATCTTTCTTTTTTTTTTTTTTTTTTAAATAAACGGGTGGTAGGGATTACAGCGGACGGTTTGAGGTTTTTCGGCTGGGGGGTGNCTATGATTAACAAGGATCATCGAAATTCATCGGTTTATTTTTTTCTCATTCTTTAACTTATTAGTGCCGTAATTAGCACCATACGCGTGTGTCCGCTCGACGTTTGTTTCACTCTCTCAAAACGTTTTTATTCATTTCTTCATTTTTTCTCTTTAAAAATATGTGCTACATTTTTTTGTTTGTTTGTCTTCTCATCGCTATATTTAATTATATAATAATATTACCACACATCTCGCATCGTTTAATCGCCATTCGTATGTTTCGGAATAACAACACCGGTTTGTTTTATTATTTTCTTCTTAATTTTACAATCGATGCTCGATAATGATATTCAATCTAATGGAAGATTCTTCATCATTCGCTTGAACATCGTTCACTTTATAAGTTTTCGTCTGCCTTTTCCCACTTTTTTTTTTTTTTATTCATTCAACGTTATTGACATTACTCATTTACACTGATTTCTCATTTTTTCGCTTTTTTCCTTGTTTTTTTTTCTCTCCTTTAAATCGTCTACCGCTACGGTATTTTTCGGAATTGATTAGATATTGACTACTTTCAAGATTCGTTGCGTGGGAATTGTTTTTTTTTTTTTTTTAATTTTTT
>NIPQ01089810.1:0-23664 GCA_002806875.1 Lepidotrigona ventralis hoosana
TTCTGTTAACAAAATTTTGCACTCTCTGGGATTAATATTCATTTTCTCCTTGCCAAATGTGTAATCCCATACATGACACATGTCTTCCCAATTTCTATTATACATTAAAATGATCAAATACTCCATAATACACGCAAATTACAATATAGTTATATACATACCTAACAATTCCATTTTGCATTGGATAACTAATTTCTAACATAGACCGAAGTTTACTTGCTTCATCTCCAACCATTAAATCCTATTAATATGAAATTACACGCAAATTACAATATAGTTATATACATACCTAACAATTCCATTTTGCATTGGATAACTAATTTCTAACATAGACCGAAGTTTACTTGCTTCATCTCCAACCATTAAATCCTATTAATATGAAACATAATAAAAAAAATATAACTATATATATATCATTATCACATGAAATATACATGAAATAGAAATAATGTTAATATTTCAATAATTTAATACATTCTAATTTTTTTATAAAAAAAAAATTATGTACAGGTCTTTTAATTTTAATGTTAATTGTTTAAATTATAATATACAAAAAAATAGAAGAAGATTAAATACTAGATTTTTACTCAGACATCAATGTTGAATAAATTATAAAAATGATAAAATGAACTTTGGAAATGTTCAATTTTTTAAATACTGACATAATATTGTAAAATGTAAATATTAGCACTAAAAAGTGCAATGAACTTACAGGCATGTTAAGCACATCCTATGAGAGCAAATATAAGGATACAAATCAGTTAACAAATACAATTATAAGTGTATATTAAATAATTCTCAAAAATATGTACAAAAATCTATACATATGTAAATATAAAATATATCTGTAAACATTGTATTTTATAATATTATATATTTCTTATTATATTTATTTAGTATTAACAGATAAAAAAAAATTTATTATGTGTTATTGTGTATGATGATAAATTGATTACATGTTATTAGAATGGAAAATATAATTTTGTGATTATCACAGTTACTAATGAAATTTTCAACATATATATTCCAAGACTTCTAAAAATATCTTACTTTTAATATGCACAATCCTTTTCAATTCTGGTTAGTAAACAACAAGGTTAATAAATAATAAATGCATTTTCAATCAGTTTTAAACTTTACGGCACACAGTGTATAATATTATGAAGTGACTTACACGGATACAATATTCTTGCTGAAAATTAAGTAAATTTATTAATAAATTACTTAAAAAATGATGAATTATACGATGAATTATTGTTCCTATAACTAAATAAAAGAACTTTAAACTTTAAATTAAAAAAAATGTTTTTCTTGATTTAATTATTAGTATTTCTTATATTATGGTATAAAATACCACATAAGATGTCCAAAGATAGTACATAATATTTATCTTTACAGATAATAAATAAATATTATGTATCCATAAATTATATTATAATAATTATTTATGTGAGCGTTTTTCAAGTAAATAATTGAAAATATAAAAAACATTTTAACCGATTTATTATAATTAAAGAATTTAAAAAATATACCTTCACATCAATGTCTCCTATTTTATTGACAGCTCTGATAATAGGACGTCCAACTATGGATGGAAATATATGTGCTGGGAAATTTGCTCCTGCATATCCACATTTTACAAACTGTACAAGTATATGAATGTCAAAAAGAAAGTTCTTAGAAATGTAAAATAAATTTAAATGGTCTAAATGAAATAGAAATCAAGAAATAAATGTAAAATCATAACCTTACCCCTGTTCCGTTATCGCAAACGATGATTTTTCTACCCTTGCTATCCATTTTTCAATATGATGTTATTGTTTAAAAAGATTGTATATTTTTTTGTATATTAAAGTATATTAAGCATTGCATATTCCACGAGATGACTAATTGTTATAAGATCTAGGGCGTTACCGGCATGACGATTTGAAAACAAGAACAACCAATGTGATGCACCTATAATTAAAATTATAATTGTATTAAAATTAAACAGATATTTTCCCTTAAAGAATTAAAGTTAATAAATTACATGAACTTTACTAACATAAATTTATTCACTTTGATACAAACTATCACTATAAGAGTTTCCTTCTTTAAGCCTGATATACAATTATTGTATTGGGATTGGTTCAATCGTATCTTTCTGAAGTGACAAGTAGTTATCTATTTCTATCATTCATTTCAAGACAACTCTAACTCTGTTTTGAAAATTCTTTTCTCATTCGAATTCTGATTAAATAATAAACAAATGAAAATAAGTAAATAAGTAAAAAGTTAAATATGTGGTTGTAAAATATTTATGCAAAATTATATCCTTATGTAGAGAATGTTATTGCAGCCATGAAATTATTATCCTTGAACAACCTTTTTTATAATCATGTTGTTAGTCAATTACAATTGTTTTTTTTTTTTGCATACGTAACACTCTCTGAAATTGCATTTCATATTTTCAACTAGTACACATAATGGAACGTCCAATCGCTTATTTAACAAGAAAGGAAGTAATATCCAGTTGTCATCGTTTACACAAGTATTGTATCGTTTATTTTTAAAATAACATTCTTCTGTTTAACAAACAAAAATATTTTTCAGCGAAAATTTAACTGACGAAGAAAATAAAAATATATATGGAAAGTGTAATAATTATTGGGGACATGGTCATAACTATACAAGTAACTATTATTAACTATTATTATTAATATTTATAAATTTTTCATTAATTTTATTTTAGTTGAAGTGACTGTATGTGGACCTGTGGATCCTGTAACAGGAATGGTTATGAATATATCAGATTTGAAATTATATATGAAAAAAGTATTGACGGATCAGCTGGATCATAAAAATTTGGATAAGGATGTACCTTATTTCAAAAATATTATTTCTACTACTGAAAATGTAGCCATTTATATCTTTAATGAACTAAAAAGAATCATGCCAAATTCAGACCTTCTATATGAAGTGAAAATTTATGAAACTGACAAGAATATTGTTATTTACAGAGGAGGTCAAAAATAAAATATTAAATTTGCTCAAACAAATACAAGGTTATAAAAAAACCATTATATCAATATTACTTTTATTTTTTTTTTTTTAACACACAAATATGTTACAATATTAAGTCAAGAAAATATATATATATATTAATATTATCACCTTTACAGATTTTACTAATTCATTAATCACATATGTTTATACAAATTCATTAATCACATATGTTTATACAAAAAGTAATAACTAGAATAATATCACAAATTTAAAAAAAAAAAGAATAGATTTATCTCTTAAATAAAATAGATAAATATAAAATATATGTTTCTTTATAAAAAAAACCTTGATAAATTTTTTAAATAACCAAAATAAACAGTATATTGTGTCTTAAATTATTAATAAATAAATGTAAAATTATTTAGTTATTTAAGTTATTTAGCAACTTATTTAATAAATGCAAAACAGCCTTTACAATATTGATGTTCATAATTATATATTTGTATTAACATCAAGTTTAACATAACTCCTAATAGTTACATATGGTATACCAAGTTCAAAATCATCCTTTGGCCAATATTTTAATACTGGCGATTGCTGTGGCTTTTCCTCTTTCACAGAGAAATATGCAAAAAGTACAGCTGCTGTATAACTTGCGATAAAAATAAACAAATGCCAAAGTGCATGTAAATAAGGGAAATTCAAGTTTAACCAAGTATCACAAAATAAACGATCATTTAGCCAACAAGCAACTGCTAATAACCATACAGCACCACATCGTAAACCCAATCTATAAACTCTCATTGACTTTGTCCTTAAGAAAAACATGCATGGCGGTGTAATTAAAAATTACATCATAAAATCCTATATAAACATTAATTAAAAATTATACCTTTTTAACTCAATGATCATAAATCCAAATGCAGGTATACCAAGGCTCATTAAAGCAAATGCATTTATTGCAGGATGTATAAAAGATAAGCCAGTTGCAACAAGAGTTGGTAAAGTTGCACATATGGCAAGAAGTTTTCTATCATTGTGTAAAATATTTGGAAAATATCTTCTTGGAAGAAACATACAGAAACCAGCCATGTATACCCATAAAATTGCTAATTCATCTAATAATTGTCCTATGGCAAAATAATAAATAATTTTTACATTTATTTATGTTCCATAAATGTATGATATATTATCGCTTACCTATCAGGGACAAAGTAGCATGAAAATATGCACTGCTAAGACCTACTATCATCAGTAAAAACCAAATTATATGAATTCCAGGATTCACAAATCGACCGTAATCTCTAAAGAGATGCATTAAAATAGGAGGAAGTAACAAAAATACTACATTACTTAACTGTAAATAAAAGTACAGTGATTATTTAAATTCTTATCTTAGAAATATATGTTATATAAACAACGAAGAGAAGAAGAATTTTGATTTATATTATTGTAAAATACAAACCGTATTCATAAATTCTGCAATACTAGAAGAAATACTGTAATTACGTTCACACCAATCAATTGGAGAACTACCAGCTTCAAATGGTTTCCACATATTGAAATGTATATATATATATATATATATATTTTGTTAATATAAAAATTTATAAATGTAAAATCTTTAACCTATGGCCTATATAAAAAAATGTGTAATTGCAATAGTGCAATACAGAAATCAGTCATTAAAAATTTCGTTATTTAAAATTTGAAAAAAATATGCAAATCGGAAAAAATATTCATAAAATTTTTATACCTTTCGTATTAATAGCATATATTGTCATTTAGTTCCACTTTTATACACATTGACAATTGCTATTATAGATACAAAACATGATGGATATCTACAATTTACAATTTATTACGCGAAAGATGTTTAAAAAATATATTATTTATGTGATTAATTAACATCATGTTATATACATGTTTATATTTTTGTTAGCAGTCGGAGACAATATCTACGCATACTCATAATATGAATGCAACAGTATTAGATATGTAAGTCATGTAATTGGGATATATATATAGTTTGTAGAAATATCGATTTATCGAATGTGTTTGTAGTTTTCTCGATATTAAAAACAATACGAAATATATTATACAATAGCGTATAATAATTTTTTCCAACTATTTAATTTCGTACTTGAATGTTTGGATTTTATGTTTATGATTTCAGTTGTGAAAGTTGGTACTTGGTACTATTATAGTTTATATTTGCATGCTTTATACATGCGAAATCTTTCGCGTGCAGTGACTGTTGACAATTTCGACAGATTGGATAGTATTTTTAACAGTATGAGTGATATGTAACTAAAAAATGGACTTGTTCTATAGAAATTTCTCAATTTATAATTTATAATGTTATTATATTGTGTCACATGTACAACAGTTAATTTTTTCTGAAAAAATATAACAATACACGATTATATATGTAAAATTATATGTATGATTATACATATAAAAAATAAGGTTATAAAAATTCATCTTTCCATCATGAGTTTTTGTATACATGAATCAGACATTATTATTTGTAATAATGAACAAATAGTAATATATGATATTGAAAATGGTACAGAAACAACTGTTTCGTTACCTAAATTACAAACTGATAAAAAGGTCGATATACACAATAATGTAAACATAGAAACTTTTTACATGATCACTAATGTAATGTTTTCAAATGATGGGAAATATTTCTTTGTGTATACAAACCGTAAACAATTATGTTTATATGAAAGGAAGAGTCAGAATCTTATATTAAATAAAGTACTTCCTAGAGCTGCTAGTAAAGTACAGTTTACTCCAAACAATGACATAGTTGTTGCCGATAAAACAGGAGATGTGTACTTATTTTCTAATAAACAAACTGACAATGGAGTCCTACTTTTAGGACATTTATCAATGTTACTTGATGTATTAATTACAGAAGATGAAAAGTACATTGTTACTACAGATAGAGATGAAAAAATTAGAGTGTCTATGTTTCCCAATTCATACAATATTCTATGCTATTGTTTAGGACATACAAAATTTGTAACAAACATTTTAGAATTACCTCATGATAAAAATATTTTAATATCTTGCGGAGGAGATGGGATGTTTATATTGTGGAACTACAAGACCGGAAAACAATTGTTATGTACTAATTTTCGTAATAAAATATCTAAAGATGATATTGAAAAATTCAATAAGCATCTCCATAATTATAACTTGGAAGAATCTGTTGAAGTTTTACCTGTTAAACATTTGAAGCTTTTGGCACTTGATACAACTTCATCTTTAGCTGTAATGAGTTTTTACAACAATTCATTATTATTAGTGTACATAATTAATAGCATATCGAAATCAGACTTTGACGTAATGTATGTGCAATCCATAATTGCAGATAGTGAACCAATAGAATGCTATCTGTACAAAAATAATTTATGGATACTAAATGAACTTGGATTTAAGATATATGAATTTAAAGATAATAATTTTGTATTCGCTGATAAAACAATTTATAAAATAAATGAATTGAATAATTACTGGAAAACATTAAAAAAAGATATTACTCAACAAAATTTATACCCAATCTTCTACAAAAGAAAATATGATAATGTTCAAGAATATTTACAACGGAAAAAAACACGTCTTGCAAACTCAATTGATACATAATCTATTTGTCTATATAATTCTAATATTGTTATGAATGATTTTTATATTGGAAATAAAATATAATTGTAAAAAACAATATGTTTAATATGAGTTCATTCATTAATATTTTCATTAGTTAAAATACAAATAGTTTTACAATGAAGTAAATTCAGTTTATTATTCCACACATCATTTAGTAAATGAACTAAATTTTATATATAAATATATCAATATATGTAATATTTATTTCAATATATGTAAATTAAACAGGTTTGTAATCCAATTTAGATTCAAGTTTTTTATTATCTGAAACTTTCCTTACTGCTTTCATAAAATCTTCTTGTATTACATATTCTCTTTCTAATCTTATTGCAAACAGTCCTGCTTCAGTGCAAACATTTCTTAAGTCAGCACCATTAAACCCATCCGAAAGCTTAACTACTGCTTCATAATCTGAATTAAATTTAAAATTATTAGAAGTGTATATGAAATAAAAAGAAAGAAAGAGAATTTCATAAGAAAGAATGTGAAAATAAAAATTACCAATTTCTCCATGCTTAGATATAGGTCCAGCATGAATCTTTAAAATTTCTAATCGTGCTTGTTCATTGGGTAGTGGAATTTCAATTTTTCTATCTAATCTACCTGGTCGTAACAAAGCTGGATCTAAAGTGTCTGGTCTATTTGTAGCCATTATCATTTTAACTTGACCCAAAGAATCAAAACCATCCATTTGATTCAACAATTCCATTAAAGTTCTTTGAATTTCTCGATCGGCACTTGTACCTTCTGAAAATCTACGTCCACCTGCATGAAAATAAAAGTAGTTAAAAATATTTATTTTTTATTTCTTTTTCGTTTTTTCTTAGAATCTGCATAATCTCCTTTTCATACCAATTGCATCAATTTCATCCATAAAAATAATACAAGGTTGATGATCTCGTGCATAATTGAACATTTCTCTAATTAGTCTTGCTGATTCACCAATGTATTTATCAACAATAGCGCTTGATACAACTTTTAAAAAATTTGCATCTAATTGACTAGCAACTGCTCTAGCCAATAATGTCTTTCCAGTGCCTGGTGGGCCATATAAAAGACATCCTTTTGGAGGGGTTATACCAACTCTTTGAAATAATTCAGGATTTAGTAGTGGTAATTCTATGACTTCTCTCAATTCGCGTATTTGTTCACTTAAACCACCAATAGCATTATATGTAACATCACCAGGATCTTCATGTGACATATTATATACTAATGGATCAACCTAAATATATTAATAAACATTTAATTAAGGTTTATTAAAATATATAATATTAATTTATAGCAAAATAAATTTTACCTCACGAGGCAAATAGCGCATTATAGTAAGAGTAGTCATGTCCAAAGCTACTCTTGTTCCAGATTTCAATTTATTTTTATCAAGTTGACGTCTACACCCAACAACATAACGTGGACCATTTGTGGCTTTTACTATAACTGTGAATAAAAATCCAAGTATTTACATATATACATGAACACATTGTTTTTATTTATAAACTTACACTTTTCTTCTGTAAGTTGTTTCAATACTTCACCAACAATCTAAAGGATAAATGTATTAAATCTTTAACAAAAAATATTAAAAATAATTAAATGTTAAAGATTTATAACATACCTGACCAACACTTTGTAATGCTTTTAAATCACTTTCAGATTTATCATATTGCTTTGTTAAATCCTTGAGATGTTCTCTCACTAGAGAAATAAAAATACAATAAAATTTTATTAAGACATACATAATTTTTCTAATAATAATAATAATAGTTCATGTATGTAAGACAAGGTTAGGTATCACAAATTTTTTTATAAGAATACAATGAATAAGATCAATATATTTAATAAATTTAACTTACTTTCCTTTAAACGTGACTCTACTTCTTTATGTTCTATGAGTTTTTTTCGATAATCTTGAAGGGCTTTTTCCCTAACTGAATCTACGGTGGTTGCCATCTTTACTTATTTTGCTGTCTAACTGCCTTAAGCAATGTCTCTATGAACACTGTGAGAATGAAAATTAAAAGTAGTATATGCTGGCTAAATAAGTATATACTATAATACTATAATATATGTATAATATATGTAGTTATTTCGAAATAGTTTTAAAACTTAATAAAATAAATATTTTATATGGCATATTTTTTTTCTCAAAGTTATTAAGGCTAGATTTAAATCAATTATTTACGTTTAATCAATTGATTACGCGTTTTGGTTGTGATTGCACCTTTATTTTAAATGTACATGTTCGCGCGCAAGGATTGCTTAACCTATATATTCTTGGATATCTTGTAATTTAACATTTCTCAAATGTATTGCAAATTGAATTAAAAACTATATCTTGTTATGAAATCGGAAAAAAGATTATATTCAAATTGATCAAAATGCTAATTTTAATAAGTAAATCTTATAAAATCAAATATATGTATACAACTGTATCATGCTTAAAAATATTGAAAAGAAATTATATAAAAAATCACCCTTACAAATATATTCATCCTTGGAAATCTCTTTCACAATTTACAGATGATCTTTTGAACAATATAATTTATAATAAAGGTAATAACATACTATTAATATATACTTATGATATTTACAAATTTAATTTTAATTTTATAGATGGATTAGTAGCATTGAACAAACCATATGGAATAAGACGAAGAATATTTGAATCAGAAATAAATGAGATACGAAATAATGTTCCATATGGTGTAAGTTATACATTAGAGGATGCTTTACCTTATATTGCAACACAATTAAATTATCCAAATTTAACTATTGTTAAATGTCCTGAAATGTAAGTACAAAATCATTTATTAATAATTGTTGATTAATAATTGTTGAAACATTTCCGTGAAAAATCAGGTATATGAGTGGTATTGCACTTTTAGCAGCAAACTCACGTGTTCATCGTAGTATAGAACTTTCATATAGTAATTATAAATATCCACTTAATACTTACTGGATAATTACAGTTGGTATACCAAAACAATTGAAAAGTGAGTTTCATTTGGCAATAAAAGCAATTTCAAATCCTCAATTTAAAGAAAGAAAAGTAAGTTTATTAAATAATTCTTTAAAATACATATATTATATCGTAAAAAATTTCAGCTAATCCTTACTACATCATGGTCTCAGAATGACAAAAAATTGCGTAGAGTGAAAGTAATAAAAGGAGAATATGAGGTATTATCCAACTCTACACTTAATTTGTGTTCCCTGATTCAATTAAAATCATCTACTCACAATAAGAGTACCATTAGATTGTTTGCCGCTACAATGTTATATTCTCCAGTTCTAGGAGATAATATTTATGCATCTCGAATTCAAAAAGTAGGAAATACTTATGTAAGAGCTGACCCATTCTTTAGTTGTCCTGGACTACCAAAATTAGATGCAAAACTTCTAAAATTATTAGTTGTAAAACCTAGCGAACAAGCTATTATTCCTACTCATATTCATTTAAAATCAATAAATCTATCAAATTTTTTTGGAAGAACTTTAACAATTGAAAGTCCTCTGATGCCGTATTTTGACTGGTCGTGTAAACAACTTGAATTTAAACATTTAATGTCAACAATAGATAAAGCATGTTCAATGTAAATGTAAATATATAATGTATATATGAATAACTTTTTCTTAGTTTATAACGTTACATTTATTAACTTTATATTTTAATAAACTCAGTGACTAAGTACATATTTTCCTTTCAATATTCTTCTCATAAGAATTTTCCGTCCACCCAAAGTTGACATTCTTGTTTTCCAACCAAACCGTTTAATACGACGACGTTCATTTGCATGCGGAAAATGATATCTTATTATACTTCTGCTCAATGTAAGACTCCATAAATTAGTTATTGAATTCAACGATGTAAGTCGTCTGTAAAACAATATATATTTAAAAATAGCACATATATATATATATATATTATTTCGATCAAATATACAAAATAATAACATACGGAAATGTCTGACATGCACTGGAAAATAATGTGCCTATCATATTGTAAAAAATTTTAATAATTTTATATTTCGATTCGTAACCACAAATGAGGGACAATATAGAAATGAAAAATAAGCAAAGCGCGGCACGGAGACAAAAGAACCAAGTAGGGCAATGGTAGGGCAAAAGCATTACTTTATTGTGAGTCGATAACGTTGCATGTGATAATGATAAGACTGTTAAATTGAATGGTTTAAGTCCCAAATTGTGGGACATGAAAAAATATTATATATTGAGTCTACTTTGTCCTTACTAAATGACAGAAAAAGTTGTCCTTGTTTTTAAAGTTATTCTTTACTAAATCGGCAATGTACATTGAGTGTTGTATCTACATTGTACATTGTACATGGTTATATTTCTAATTATTTATTTGGTAATTGGTAATGTTTTTTTGAGTTTTCTAATTCTGTATGTTGCATCAAACAATAGTTTTATTTATATAAATAAACGATAATTGTTTTCTCGTGAAAATGAGTCTCGTTGCATATGAAAGTAGCGATGAAAGTTCAGACGATGAAGGAAATGATACAGAAATTAAAAATAAATTTACACCAGAAGTTACAGTTCTACAAATAAGTGACAAATCACTTATTTCAAAACATAATACATCCGTAGATAATGAAAATGATATTAATATAGAACCACTCAAGGCAAACGGATCATCGGAAAAATTACATTTTGATAAATTACCTAAACCCAAAAGTTTGATTAGTGAAACCAAAAATATTGTAGAAGAAGATGACATTTTTCCAAAAAAGAAAACTGAATTTAAATTTGAGAAACCAGTAAAAAAAGACAGAATCCCAGTTAAAATAACAGTGCCTTCTTTATCTGAAGTAAGATCAATTTTCATCTGTATTTACATTTTTCTTATTTATTATAAATTAATTCATTGTTAATCTATTGTTTAATTACAGTTTAAAGATGTTTCAAAGGAAAATGAGTTTAAATCCAGTAAATTTAAACCGGCAAATGTAAGTGTTTGTGTATATATATTTATATATGTATAAAAGAATAATGTACAATAAACTAAATTAAAATTTATGTATAATTTTAGAAGGGTACTAAACTTTTAGTATTGTTGCCACCACCTAAAAGAACCGATATCAAAAATACCAATAATTTGGTACCTAGTGTTGTTAATAAAGCTGCTAAACAGTCTAATCATATCATAGTTCAACCTAATAAAGACACACATATAAAAGATTCAAATACAAGAAAATCTATGAAACCTATAACAACAAGAAGTTCCATAAGTTGTGATTCAAATTCTGAAGATGAAGATGACACGACTATAGGCAGTGATAGTAATTCTATTGCGGATTTCTTTGCTTTAACAACAACTGATGCTGCTTCCACTTTGTCAGATTCCTTGAATGTTACAGATTTAAATAACTTTGATTCAGAATTTAAAAAAAATTCCCAAAAAGATAACACCTTATCTAATTACTTTGTTGATAATTCAGATATAACTGAAACGGCGATCAGTACCAGTAAATCTCAGACGACATTAGTGAGTAATGTCATAAATTTACCAAAAGAAGAAATATTATTGAAAAATAAAGCAGAAGTAGGTCCAAAGTTACCAGTGCCTGAACAGGAATATAATGTAGATTCAGAAGGTAATGTAGCTTTTGACGATAAGGCTATTGAATATCTTTGTGGAAAGAGAGGAGTGAAGCGAAAACCTAAAGAAATTGAAGAAATGAATATCATAGAAATAAATGGAGAAGATATTAAACCAGATGAAAGAGAATGGTTAGTAAAAGCATTAACAGAAGAACCTGTACAGAGGCCGATATCAATGCAAGGTGGTGGAGTAAGTTCACAATCTAAAAAGAAACACCAAATAACATATTTAGCACATCAAGCTAAGGCAATGGAAATGGAATTAAAGAATCAATGGGCACAAAATAGATTAACCAGAAAACAAACACAATCGAAATATGGTTTTTAAATAAAGACTTGTACAAAAGTGTATATAGAGTATTTTTTTTTTTTTATTATTATATAAAAGTAAAAAAATAAATTATGGTACTAGTTAAAAATCAAGATATTAATTAATACTGTTATATGTTTATTTTGTTTTTTCTAAAAATGTATTCTCCAAACTTTCATACTCCTTCTTTTTAACTTCAAGTAAGGCTTTAGCTTGTAATAAATTTGGTGGTAAATCTTTATATTGATTAAGATATTGATTAAGCTCCGCTAATTCACCTGACATTTCTAAATATTTATAGTATTTATTTAATATTTTCTGGGGGTAAAAATCTTCAATTTGCATATCTATTAAGTCGGTTTCTAACTTTTCTGCAGTTTGCTGATATTCACTTAATTTTGTAAATAATGAAATGTGATTGCAGTGAATATCTGCTTGCTCTTTTTGAGACTTCTCAATAAAGTTTTCAAGAGAACTTAACTCTTCTTGCAAACAATAAAGTTTCTTTGAAAAATTAGTATATTTTCTAGAAAGATCATTATATAATAATGCTAATTGTTTTTCTTCATGTTGTTTTTTCGTTTCCTCTATTTTCTTCCTTTCATTTACTATATTCAGAGTAACAATATCAAAATCATATAACTTTTCACATCGTAAAAGTAAGGCTACTTTTTGTAATCCTTCTTTGATGTCACTGGGTAAAGATTGTGGTTCCAAGTTTAATTTATTCAATAATGATAATATTTCCTTTCCAAAAGCTATATTTTCTTCGCTTGTTTCTAACATTCCTTTTTGCAAAAATTGTAATAATGATTGTTCTTCTGATGAAATAATTTCCTCGCGACATCTTCCACTTGATGCAGTACTTGAAGTGCAGTCATTTTGCGAGAATTCCATCTATTATTGTTAAAAGTTATTCATAATTACTATATGATGCAGTAATAGTTATATTTTTCAAATTTTCATATATTTTTCATTGTACAACTTTACCTCATTATTACATTCCATGTTAAATTTTTACACTAGTGTTTATTTGATTAAGAAACTTTTACAATAAATTTAAGACAATAGCGTTCTAAATGCTATAAAATAAATCGAATCAGTAAAGATATTGTATGGGTACACAACTGGTTAAATGGTACTCTGCTTATTGGTTGACAATAGTAAATTATTTTTACAGATGACTATTATATTTGATCTTTTTGCTTAATTTTTATATAATTTTAAGAAATTTTAGTTTACTTTTTCTAATTCACAAATTTCACAAATCTAATTCTATACTTGATTTGTGTAAGTATTCCTAAATGCATTTTACTTTTATTAAATTAAACTTACAACTTAAACATAATTAAAGAACTTAATTTATATTGATAACATAATATTTACATTGATCATTTAAATTTATCACACATTTTAAATTCGATAACATTTCATTATGAAAAGAATACGCAAAATGTAAGAATTGTTTATTTGCAAACTTACGACATATTTTCATGAAGAGCAATTCGGCGAAGTGAAATTTTTATATTAACCATTTTTATCGGTCGAAAATGCATATCTGCATTGAACTTATTATTTGCATTTGATGACAAATCGCTCACATAAATTGATAGTAGTATGTGAATTGGATTGTAAATCCTTGTAATTATTGATTTTTATCATCTGTGCATTATGAAAATTCACATCTAGATCAAATTTGGTAACGGTTATCTGCGTCACATGACTGTATATGCCGTATGTGACTGTTACTATCTGTTAAGTTTGCTTTCATTGACAGACATTTGTTTTTGACGACAAAATTTGTAAGATTGTGAATAAACGAACGTTATATAAAAAAAAATTTTTCAACATAAAAAGTTAGTGTTTCTCTTCATTGTATGCTTTTATGTGGTAGTGTTGAAATAAATATTTGATCAATATATACCTGTGAAATTTTAAAAGCCATCAAAAAAGTGGTTAGAAACAGCAACGATGAGTAACGATCAAGCAAGTGAACTGTCTGAAACAGTTGAGGTACTGTATTAAATATAAATGAAATAATAATTTTACTTTTCTATTTGTTTTACATTTAAAATATAATGTTATGTTTGAAATAATAAATTCATGCTCGAGTTCTCTTTTGAACACATTTGGAAATTGTAGTATTTTTAAGTTTATGTTTCATTCAAATCAAGTATGAGTTGGTGACATTGTTTGAAAACAATTAGAAATAAATAAAAATTGTGCCAATATCTTAATTTTTACAGTTTATGATATATTTATATAACTTTTATGCATATATATAATAATTATCAAAAAACGTAAAATAATTTTTGTTTCAGTTATCTTCAAATGATATTGAAAAAATAGAAGAAGCAAAATTAAGAGCAAAATTTCCAAATACTGGACGCCCAATTAGTGGACATTCAGCATTTCTACAGAAGAGGCTAGCTAAAGGGGTACATAAATCTTTTTCTAAGATTTGCTATTATAAGTTAATTTTAATAATTTTTTAATTAAAGTGCTAAATAATGGTGGTATTATAATAAATATATGTATAACAGGAGTTGGGATAAGGGAAATTTTTGAAGTTGTATGTAAAATTTTCAGCAAAAATATTTTGATTCCGGAGATTATCAAATGGCAAAACAGAAATATACAGCTAAGCCAAAGCCAGCTGGTGTATTGCCAACAGGTGATGCTATACCTACACCTGAAACTGTACCACAACGAAAAACATCTATTATTCAACAAAAATTTAATACAACAAGTACATCATAAATAAATTTTTGTAATATCTTAGAAGTTTTACAACTCCAGTGATATATAATATGATTATATGCAATTTAAATTTTAAATGATTCAGTATCTTTATATTTTATAGATGATATTATCTCAAAAACATAGTTCTTATATTTTCTGAATACTTATTCATTATTAGCACATTGAACTTTTTCATGCTAAATAAATAAGTCTTTCTTAAAAATGATATTTGAAGATTTTTAAGGCACTTAAAAAAGTAAAAATTATAATAATTTATAACAATGTATCAAATATTATAATCCTGTTTTTCTATACTAAAAATATTAATAATTAAGCAATAGTTACTTTTCTGTTATTGAATTAATTTTTTGGGATCAAAATAAATTGCATCTTAGATTCAAAAACATAAAGAATTTCAAAATTTCCTATTAAAATATACAATGAAATTAAATATTCAAAAATACAAAATGATAAAAGAAAATACTGTAAATGTAATCACTCGTATATGCAATAGAGTTTCAGAATGAGACATTACACAAACCTGCATTTCCAAAGTTGCTGTGATGTGCTTAATAAAACTATATTCTTATAAGATATCAGGTTGTCATAAGAATCTGTATGTAGCATAAAACAAATTTAAATATAATACTTGTTTTGGTTACTGTAAACTACATTAGTAATACATTATAACTTAAACTTACTAATATTTATTTAGTTACCTGTCCATTATTTTAGTAAAAAAAAAAGATTTAAATAATAAGCTTTTATACATTAACAGATTTATGTGTCAAAACATATAGAAATCTTAATAAATTTATTTTATTGTATAGAAAATAAAATATATATTTAGTAATATGTTTTTCTATATTTAAAAGACTACTTACCGAAGTAATATAGTAAAATTACAAAAGTGCACTTATACAAGACAATTTTATTACCACATTATCAATTAATTATAACTTTTAGGTATAGCTACAGTAAGAAATTTTGATGATATATTAATAAGTAATATTTAAAAAAATTTGTATTCTTTTTATTCATTAATGTTTCAGCTAAATATAATAAATTAAATAAAAATATCAATTATATAATTTTAAACTCTTAATTTTACTATACTACCCTACTATACTATATTATTTAAGGATTATATTCTATACTCATTCAATTGAATATAATAGTACATTTTTTTAGTGTAATGATATATAATATAGTATATTTAATACACATATGCTGTTATATATTTCAAAATATATATATATATATACATATTTATTTATTTATAATGTATAATGTGGATTATATATATTTAAAAATAATCTGATTTAAAAATTATTATTTGTATGTACTATTTGAACTTTTTCTGATTTCCACTCACAAAGGCACTAATTCTATTTTTAAATATTCATTTTCATTTAGAGTAAATTTTATTGTCACAAAAATAAATGCATTAATATCTATTATAACAAATTTTGTATCAAAAAGTTTTGTTATACTATATGAAAGTTTTGTTATACTATAATACATGTGCCAAATTTCTCATATTAACATTCAATATTTCTAAATACATTATATATTATATATTCAGTTTAAAAAAAATAATTTGTATATACATACTTTTTTTCTTTCTTATATTGTGAGAAGAGACTCTTTTGAAATTTTTAGAATTAAATTTTGAAATATTTACTAATTAAAATTAATTTAAAGAACAATTATACATATAAATATTATAATATTTATAATATTCTTGATTATGTAATTTCATAATTTAAGTATGAAAGCACTTTATGCAAATATATTAGTTACCACTAAGTTATTTAGAAATATCTTTTGTTTTTCCTTCTTTTAAGTTATAAATAGGATTTCTGTATATATTTATTTATACATATCTTCTATCAAATTTTCATATTTTTTATAAACAACATTTCTTTTAAGTTTAAGTGTTGGTCCAAGCTCTCCAGTGGCTATTGAAAAGTCCTTTGGCAAAATCTTGAATTTTTGTATTTTTTGTGCATTACTTATAGCTTTATTATTATATTTTTTAATTGCTTTATCAATTTCTTCATATACCTGAAAAAAATGAAGTTTATAGCTAATAATCAATAGATATTAAAATTTATTTAATATTTACTAAAGCTTTTGGTATGTATATTAATAAACTTACAAGAGAATCATGTGTTTTTAAGACATCAGAAACTGTTTCTGATGTACTTCCAATAGATTGTAACCATTTTAAAATATCTACAGTGAAATCATCTGTTGGCTCACCAGTTTCATTATTGACTTTAGTCTAAAGTACATACAAAAATATATATAGTTCAAAAATATAGTTAAAAAAAATTAATGTAAATATTATTATATTTAAAAATATTATATTACCTTTAAAGTGACTAATATTGTAAGATATTTTTTTTTATCTCCAATTAATACAGCATTGCTTAATATGGGCAGTTCAGCTAATATTAGCTGTTCTATATGAACTGGTGGTATATTTTCGCCACCAGCAGTAATAATTAATTCTTTTATTCTTCCTATATTTGTTACAAAAATATATCATTTTATGTTTATATTATTTTAAAAACAAGATTAAAAAACGAAAAAAAAATTGTATTTCAAAGCAAATTGTATTTACCTGTAATATGTACATATCCATCTGAATCAATTTTTCCTATATCGCCACTATGTAACCATGCTTCTGCATCTAATGCTTCCTCTGTTTTTTCAGGTTGATTTAAATATCCCATAAATATATGTCTTCCATACATACAGATTTCTCCTTCGCCATTATTATCTGGATTATTCACTTTTGTCTCAAATGCAGGAATTGTTCGACCAACACTACCTAATCTGAATATTAAATAAATTTAATGTAATAGATTATCGAAATTTAATTGTGTATACAGAATGATCATCGTGATTATCAGACATTCGAAAATATTGAAAATAATAAAAAATCAAGTTTTTAATTTTAAAAAGTTAATTATAGACGTAAACAAATTAAATTAAAAAAAAAAAAATAATTTAAAAAGAGTTTTCAGAATTATTCAACTTCTATTTGAAATATTTGAAATTTCAGTTTAACATTTTGTATAATAGTAATTGAATATTTACTTGAATTCATCAGGTGTAGATGCAATGTGCCCACCACTACATTCAGACATTCCAAATACATCCAATATGATAATGTCTATACTTAAAAAATATTCTTTTATTTCGTTATTTAAGGGAGCAGCTGCACTAATGCAACAATTACATCTATCTAAACCAAGTGCTGTCCTTATTTTGTTTAAGATTAGCCATTTAGCAAATATATAGCCCCAGTGCTTGTGATTGTTACCATTCATTTTGTTCATATTGTAATAAAGTCCGTGTGATTTTGCCCAAGAAGCAATCCATGTTTTAATGAATCCATTATTACTTGCAATTTCTTTCATTCTATCATAAATCTTTTCCCACACTCTTGGTACACCTATAAATACAGTAGGGCGTACTACAAGCATAGTATTAATTAAAGTGCCTTTAAGAGCATCTTTATCCGCGAAATACAACGTAGCAGCTACAAAAATGACGTAATATATATCAACTACCTAGAATTATTAAGAAAGATATATAATTATAATATATATAAACTAATACATAATTTCGAAAAATTCAAATAAAAAATTTACCTGTGCTGCAACGTGAGATAAAGGTAAATAAGAAATTAAAAAATGGCCAGCCTCTTCTAATTTAAACATTTTATTCATAGATTGAGCATTTTGTATAAGATTGTCATGACTTAACATCACAGCCTTTGGATTTCCAACTGTACCTGACTGTGATTAAAACACTATAATTATTTTTGTAATATTTTCTTTAAATATAAGAACTAAAAAATTTTTTATTGAAATATTCTTACACAAAATTAACTTTACCTACCGTGAAAACTAAAGTAGAGCATTGATTCACCGAAATTCTTTTTAGAACTTCGTTCAATTTATCATCAGATTCTGCTTCTCCGATTTTTATTAAATCATTCCACTGTAAAAATAAAATAAAAGTTATTATCAAACATGACTTGATAATGGATTGATATCACAGACAAAATAACTTACACTCAAAACATCTTTTTGATTCGGTGTGCCGTCGTATTGAATAATCGCTTTTAAGTGGGGAAGATTGTGTCTTATTTGTAATATTTTTTCCAATTGTTTTGAATCTTCGACAACTACTATATTCGCTCTGCTGATTTCAAGACAATATTGGCATGCCTCTGGATTATTGGTAGTATATATTCCAACAGCAAGTCCTCTAAGTAAATTATAAATTACATTATTTAGTGTAAAATATTAGAATTAAACATTATAAATTTTCTACAAAACTGTAAATATAAATATTTACCCTGCATATATAGCACCAAGATCTGAAAAGAACCATTCTGGACTATTGAATCCTAGAATGCAGACCCCATGAAATCGTTCTAAACCCAATTTTAAAAAAGCCTTAGCTACAATTCTAACTTGGTTTTCATACTCGCTAGAAATGCAAGGCAACAAAATAAATAATCTATATTAAATATATTTTGTTACTTTTTCTGTAAGATGCTTACCTGTATGTATATGTTTTTCTATGACCTGTTTTATCAGGTCTTTCCACTAGAGCAATATGATTAGGATATTTCTTAGCTGTACGTGACAATAATCCAGGAATTGATATGGGTTTAAGACTATCGTTACTTAATTGTATTCGTACACATTCATCCACTTTCGTAGTTGTGAAACTATCGGCCGCCAAAATTTGATCAGGTCCTATAGAGATAAAATAAATATAAAAAATATAATAATGATATTTTTTTTCAAATTTTTTAATGCAGAAGCCATAATTGCTCACCATCAAGACCAGTTTCGCTATTTGCATAGTAAGAAACATTATTAGTTATGTCCTGTAATATTCAAAATGCTAATTATTTTTCTTTTGTGGTATAATAACGGTATTATAAATAAATCTTTTCAATTTGTTACATGATCATTTTTTTATTGTTATACCTTGCTATTTATTGTAAACTTATTTATTGATCCATTTGTCTGTATTGTAGTCATATTGTCTGAAATATAAATAGAAATGTTATAAATGTTGTATATGTTAGAATTAAGTTGAAAATGTCGTTTACCTTATATGTACCGTATTAATAGATGCATTATAAATGAATAAATGACCACATTTGTACGTATTATATTAAATATTATGTATTATATAAAATGTATTATATAAAAAAATGTATGTAATAAGTATATAATACTATATAAAAGATATAAATAATAAGTATGTAATATTATATAAAAGAATGTAAATCGTGATAATTATATTGAATTAAACGATTTAATATTGATACTATATATACTATATATTGTAACATAATATTTTATAAATTTATTATTAATGAAAATTAAAGATTCAAATGTTAAAAGCATTGAGAAGTAAATTAATATGTTTTTCAATATTGCAATAAAATTATACAAAATACTTCGTATCAGATTATGGCAAAAAATATGCAGAATAATGTATTATAATTCGTAACAACATAATTTCAAAACATTAAAAAAAGAAAATTACATCATATTATAGCCACTTTTATAGATTAAATGTGACAAGTATAATTTATTTTTTATTCAAGAAAGCTCAAATAGGAACCGTAGAAAACTTAATTGATGTAACTTAACTGTACGATGTGAATACAAATGAAGTAATTGTACGTTCAATTTAGTATAAGTTTCTTAAAATATAAGTTTTTATTAATAGTTATCTATATAATAATCTAAAGTTTTTTATAAATTTTCAAAATATATTTTTAATAATCATTTAAAAGCAATCAGCTTTTTTAAAAATAGTATTCTCATTAAATTGAATGTAATACTTTGATCTACTTCGTATTTATTCTTTCCTTTCCCTTTCAGTTTTCTTGAAACGAGTCATTGGCGAAACATGAGGCGATGTGAACAAAGTACACTTGTTAGATAAACAGCTCCTCATATCACTTAAAGATGAATATTATTTTTTAAATATCAGCTTTTTTTTGTAGATAATTAGATTTATATATGCGCCTTTTTAAATATTATAAAATTAATTAGAATAACATTAACTCAAATATCAAGTAAACTGACAATACTTGATGTATTACTAAATATTTAATTTATATAGATCTTTTACATAGATATCAATTATCTAAAGTTATTAAAATTCTAGCGAATACCTTGAAAAAGTAGAATAACCATCTTGGATGGAATAATTTGAAGTTTACTGACCTGCTAAAATTACAAAATGTTTGAACTAACGAAAATCAATAACAGAACATCGTACTAGCTTTCGGCAATATATTTAACTCTGTTATGGTTTTCGAATTTTTATGCGTCAATCACGTTTTTTAAAAATAAATTTTTAATATTTCAAGAAAAGTTCCATAGTAAAATTGAAACGAAAAACATTAATAACAATCCTTCTAAAATTCCTGTTAAATTTTGGAAATTTTTTTAACGCCGGAAAATACGGCTGTAAGTAGATGATCCAAGAGACGTAGCAAGATTGAACATAGAATAATTTATTATCATTTTTATTATTTCTTTTCAAAATAAATCAAATTAATAAAACACTAATGTATATAACATAATTATTGGAATGTTTTTCATCCTTCGGCTATTTTTGTTGAAATAAAGAAAAAAGTGAATTTTAATTTTCAACGAAGAAAAATAAAATTGATGAGATATGAGAAATGAGGAACGTTACGTTATATTCATATCAATGTGCCAGATTATTTAAATATGAAAACGTAAAATAATACAAAAATGTAAAACCTAAAATTACAGATGCAAAATATAAAAATGTGAAACCCATCAAGCAAAATAAATCTCTGTAATTAGATGATAAACAGAATATGAAACAACATGAAATTTAGATTTTCAGATTATGTAATAACAAATGACATTTCGTTTTTAACATATAATTACAACTAAATTGCAACCTTGATATTTAATCAACTTCAGAAGAAAATAACATGCAATTTCTTAATACGAAGTTTGAAATAATATCTCAAGACTGATTTGATATTTATTATTTTTGCATTGTCCTTTTAAAATATATAATTAATTACAATATGAATTTAAAAAATATTTGTATCTTCATTTATTTCTCGTTTAGAATAAAATATTTGTATCATCATTTATTTCTCGTTTAGAATAAAATTCAGAATAAAAACTTTCCATTTTTTTTTTCATTTTCAATCTGATTTTAATTTTGAACATGCTTATAAATAGTAGTATGAAACATGCTTATAAATTTAAAAAATGTTACATAATTGTTACATAATCGTATAATTATTCGTTTTAATTAAACATTCATTAATCACAAACAATAAGTACAAATTTGCTACTGAAATTTACAAATAAGTACGATGTAAAAAATTGTTCATAGTTATGAATATTTTTATGAAAGAAGATTCTTCCTATTCCAATTTTCTTTCTTTGTATTCTGCTGAGAATGGTACCGTTAATCGTCAGTACGGTACGATTCATTCGAAGCAAGAAAGTAGATCTATGAGCTCGAGTTTGCTTTATGAAAATATAAGAATTGTAATTTTTGTTTGATAATAGATTATTTAACTTAATTTGATAATAGATATACGAAATTCTTGTAAATATGAAATAAACTTTTATCTTATATTCAAATAGCTTTCAGTTCAAATCGCTTGAAGTTTATCTACGTTTCAGAGATTTGCTATAATGTATGGAAGTATAAATTCTTATTCTATATCTAATTTTAAAAGACCATTTAGCTAATTCGAAAAGACTGGTAAACATTAATTATATACGCTATATAAGTTATATAATTTAAGTAAGTAATTAACGTAACATAAGATAATTAGCAAATAATTTTAAATAATAAAATTTTGTTATGTAGAGGAAGAAAATAAATGATTATGTTCAGTAATCATTATTTCATAATATACGCATATGATAATAAGATTTATGATTCCTTAGAGAATCATACGATTTAATTAATACGTAAATTTTTTACTCAATGTAATATATCTTTTTGTATTTTTTTTTTAATTACTCATATATAGATCATATTAGTTCACTTAAATGTTTCAAAATTTATAACATCTTCTTCAAATGTTTCATCTTTATAACATTCATAACATCTTCTGTAATACTGAAAATAATTAAGTATTTATTGGAAAGTGAGAAACAAACTTACAATCCGTTACTGCTGATCACGCCACATTGACTCTATGCATATACATCTATATATATATATATATATATATATATATATATATATATATATATGTG
>NIPQ01089810.1:23764-50830 GCA_002806875.1 Lepidotrigona ventralis hoosana
ACACACACACACACACACACACACATATTTAATAATAATAATAATAATTATAATATTTATAATATTTCTTATAAGATAAATTTAATAAAATTTAAATTCTGAATATAATATTGCGATTGAGTAATAAACCTTTTTTGTAAATCATGTCAGTAAATATCTCGGTTTAAAACACTTACCTGGTTTTCTTTTCAATGACAATTTTGTAAGATCGCGACTGTACAATTTATTTCAATTCTATTTATTTCTTCTTGGATAACACCTTACAGTACGAAAGTTCTCACGATACTGATGAAACTCTGCGTTTGCCGCGTTAATCCATAGTCAACTTGCAATCATTTTCATGTGGTAGTATTGTACCTCGAACCGATAATTACGATTCTTTTACTATGTGGTAAATATTTGAACTTTATATATATATATATATGTATGTATATGTATATACATATACATATACATATACATATATTAAAAATATAGAAGTTGTATTTACAGTCCTTGTACTTTGTACACATATTTTGCGAAATATTATATTTTAAAAAACGAATAAATAAATCTTTATTATGCATATACGTGCACGTATGTATTTATACGCTCGCGTAATGTGTGGTGTGTAATTCATTTAAAAAGATAAGACATTTTGGATTTGAAAAACTTTTTCGTAATTTGCTGTTTCTGACGAATGAAAATATTTTATTTTTTTTGTATTTTAGGTTTTATTTTAAACAATTTGTGTGATTGTTTCTAAATTTCAAATCAATTTGCAGACACATTGATTTAAAACATTGATTTTTTTATTTAACGATTTTTATCATTTTTATCAATTATCTTATAGATAGAATGCGTTAATTTTAGCTTTATTGAACAAATTGATACAGAAGTACAACAGTTAAATTAATTTAAGGAAAATACAAACAAATGATACTCGAACAAACTGTTTAAAATGATAATATGTAGGCGCGTATAAAATTCTCTATCTAAGTTATCTACATGCGCAGAAGATAATATATACATACATACGTACAATATAGGTTAAAGGATTTGCACGGAAGATTATTATTACTGACCATATATTATTACCAACAAAATCAAAATTGTAACTGTGAATCGTGGTACTTTGATCAAATAGTATAAAATGCCAGGAACACCGATTAAGGAAGAAAACGATACATTAGAAAAACTGCAAATAACGGAACGTTCTCCGGTTGCAAATTTGCCCGTTGTGCGAGAAATAACGCAGACCGATAGATTAAATAAGAAATTATTAGTGTCCCTTTTAGAAAGAATGAATAAATCGAGTGACGAATTCGATAAATTTATGGATAAGGGAAATACTAGTTGTGATTCTCAAGATGATAGTGAATTTTAAGTAAAATGTAAATATGTGCATTACAAAACATAACCTATCACAAATCGAAGTTGAAGTTGTACAATTACTAAGGAATGAATATTGTTTGATAGAAAAAGAAATAAAAGATTTCTTGTATTTCTGATATTAATTGTATTGAAAGACTTCCTAAGTTTTAAAGCATTAAGTAAAAAATTAATATTTCATACATACATATACAAAGAAGTGGGGATACAACTTGTTGAATATGACGACATTGTCGAATACCTCCGATTATGATGAGAATGAACATGACATAGTAGTTGAATATGAAAATCAAGAGTCTGATGGAGATCAGAATAATACACAGAAAAATTCAGACTCAGAGAATGATCAAAATAAAGGAGAAAATATTGTAAGAAGAATTGATCCATCAACATCATCTAAGAAACATATAATAAGAAATCCTTTACCTAAATTAAATACAGAACGTTTAAAGGGCCCTAAAGGAATTCATACTATTGAAAAATATTTTGAAGGCTTTAAGTTTCATGGACAAAGATATGAAAAGTTAGACTTAGATCGAATTATGAAAAGATTGGAACATTGGGGGCATAGATTATTTCCAAAATTGGACTTTGATGATTTTCTTGAGAGATTAGAGAAGTTGGGCACTAAAAAGGATCTTCAAGTGTTCATAAAGAAATATAGACAAGACATGATTAATGAAGATACTGATATTATTCATCAAGATAATATCGATGCAGAAGAAAATGAAGAACAAGATGAACAACCTATTGATGAATTTGACTTATTAATTGCAGAACAAATAGAAAAGCAAAAACAAGTTATGCAACAATCAACAATTGATGTATCTATTACTAGTAATGATACATTTGATAAATTATTATCACAGTCTAATACCATAAATCCTCAATCTACAACTAATACTTCTGCTTCTTCGCAATTAAGCGATGAAATAAAAGAGCGTATAGAAAGAAATAAACAGCAAGCTATTCAAAGAAGACAAGCAAGACTTAAAGAAATACAAGAGGATGCTAAAAGAAAGAAACTTAGGGAAGAATCAGAAAATAATAAAATTTTATGTTTGGAGAATAAAGAATTTGAAAATAATTCACAAGAAACAGATATAAATCATGAAACTTAGAATAAAAACTATTATAATGAAACTTGTAAAAATATCAAAAAATTTTATAATAAAGTATTAATGTAGTAATTAAGAACATATAATAAATATGTCAAATAAACGATTTGTTATGAAAAACCTTAACATACACAAATATTTAAACGTTTTTGTAAGGTACAATAAATAAAGTTTAATATAAATCATATATTTATTTTACTTAAGTTCTACGTTTCTGTGTACTGATATATAAGACATTATTACCACGAATAAATGCATCGCCATATTTATCTTTTAATTGACCATTTACATATTCTTCTGTTTGTTCAAGAGCTATATTCATATAACCGTCAAGACAAGCTAAAACACCTGTAAAATGAGAATAATTTTGTGATTAATGAATTATGATTTATATAGCAGTGCAATATATATTACCTCTGTAATCTACCCCACTATTTAACTTTACAACAACAGGACGTCCATGTATTTGTTGAATAAATTGTGATAATGCTTCCTTGCGACTCATCTGTAAATTATATTTCTTTTAAAAAAAACAAAAATAAGGTTAGAATCAATCTTTCCGAAATAATATATTAATACTTTGTTACTATTGTTGTTATACGTAGTTGTTTTTTGTTTACCTTTAAATATTTTATTCGTAGATTATATTTGAAACACTATCTTACAGTTATTACAATTTTATAATTCAATACTATCTTATTGCGCTATCGATGTCATATAAAATGTAAATGATCAACGATTGCTGTTAACTAGCAAAAATAATAGTTTAGAGATAATTCATAAATAAATGTATCTGTAATGAAAATTTGAAAAATATAAAAATATTGTAACGAAATTTTCTGAACATACATATTTTTAATCATTTCATGTACTATAATAATTCTATTTATTATAAAATAAACTAACCAATCAAATTCCCAACAACAGTCATAAACTATGTACATGTATCTTTATAAAATAATGTTACAAAATTTCTTTTTTAATCATTGGAACATACTTAATACAAAAACAATTCTTATCAGTATTAAGAAAAAGTAATAAAAAATAATTTAGGTGTATTTGCTTAATTTCATTTTAGAAGTAATAAGACATTATTTTATTTAAAGAAACAAGTTTATATAATGTCCGAGTATTTCACAATATTATAATTCTTTTTGTTTAGTTTTTTTAATTTTCAAGTAAATATTGATATATAGTTGTTATAATTTTCCTCATAGTTTGCATAATCAATGTGATATACAGAAAATTCGATTTTTTCTTAGCTATGTATATATTCTTGTGAGATTATTTTCTGTTTCCATTATTAAATGTGAAAGTGAAGCAAAATAAAGAATCGGAAAAGATTTTCTATTTAATTGTAATTTGAAATAAATAAGCAATTGTTTAATATTTAATCTTTCCTATATGTACAATGAGTTATGGTTCATGTATTTGAATTATAATTAAAGTGTAATTATATAAATTGGTGTTTTTTACATATAGAAATACATTGGGCTGCAAATTTTATTAATTTGCAATGGTATATTGGCTACCAAAGAAACGTTTTAAAAAGAGGTATCATTTCTGTTTCTAAGGCTTTATTTTTTACTTTCAGATTTATTGCACAATTATATAAATTATTTATGTTAATCTTTAAACACACATATTAATCTAATGAATATTTTAAAATAATGAAATTATATTAAGTGTAATTATTTCCATCATTTACAAAATTTTGAATTTTTAGGATTCTAATTTGTTTATTATTATTTATCTTTTTCATATAAAATTATATCATTTCCTTCTTTATTTATGGATAATTATACTATTGTTACAAAAAGTTCCCATATGTGTAATATTTGAATTTATTTTAATTCGAATATTATTTTAAAGTATAATTTTCAGATTAATTTTAAATGTATTTATTTCCATTATGCAATATTCATCAATGCAAAGTTCATCTTTTATTGAATTATATAAGTCAATGGTTTCATAATGTATTCTACTTTTTTTTTTTAATAGATAAGAAGCTTAATTTGCATTATTAAGTCTAAAATTAAAAAGGAAATATCAAGAATCTTTAATCCTCATAAATTACAAGTTTACTACAAAATATAATTATATTGATGTAATCATGGATATAGTTACACTTTAGCAAATATAAAAAATGGTTTTCATTATATCATTAATATATACACAAAAGAATTATATTAATGGGGAAATTAAAAATTACCTTATGTTTAATAGCTACTAACAAATATGCAGACAACTTACTTAGCAGCAATGTTACCTTTCATCGTTTTTGATATTTGGTATACAGGAATGTAAGTTACTCTGTTATAACCACGATGTAATTATATATTCATTTTTTAAAAACTTGTATTATAATTAAGGAATATTTATTAAAGAATGTGTAATTTCTGAAAAAAAAGAAGATATTTCGTCCTATATTTATTCAATATATTTTTAATGTAAAATAATAATGTAACAGTTTCAAACTCCCTGTAGAATAATTGTTTCTTTAGAGTATTACAATAATATTTTCCATATTAGAATAAAAGTAATGTTATTCTGATATATTTTAACAACTATTTTATGGTTATTAAAATTTGTGATGCATGATACATAAATATCCCCTTAAATTTGATAAAAAATCTATAAATTTGCTTAAACAAATATTTTTTATCTTAACTTTTTTATTATAGTATTGAAGATATGTCACAAAAGTATTAAAATATTGGAAACTATAATAAACATTTAAAAATAAGAGATAAATTTTTTAAATATTTTATAAACTTCTATGTTGTACTTGATTTGATCAATTTTCAAATTACAACTGTTAAATAATGTGCAATAATTATTGTTTAAATTGTAAAAATGTACCCCAAACTTCTATACAATTAACAAGGTATAATTATATTATATTATATTCTTATGTTTTGTATTGATGATTTAAAAAAAATCATTGCATTTTTATTTATATATCAGTATTTGCAGTTCAGTTTTTTTTAAAATTTGCAAATCATAATTGATAAAAAATAAAAACTGGATAAATATAATAATAGTAATATATATATATAAATAATGTTATTTTATTATTTTTATAAATAAAGTATGGTATTATTATAATGAATAAATAAATAAATATATTAATATCTTTTCATACTGTATGAAAATATCTTTTCATAATGTGGTTATTTGTTTATAAAATATTAAAGAATATATACATATATGCATACATACATATATATATATATATATATATTACAGATATTTATTTTGGATGATAAAAGTATCAATAATTACATATTTTATTATATTTGTGCTTTTGCCTATCATATTCCACTACTCTTATACCATACAAAAGAAGATTCAATATATATATATATATATTACAGATATTTATTTTGGATGATAAAAGTATCAATAATTACATATTTTATTATATTTGTGCTTTTGCCTATCATATTCCACTACTCTTATACCATACAAAAGAAGATTCTTTTTTTAAATTTTGGTGAGTAAATTACTTTTAAATAAATTTACACACTTTGTTTATTGGATTTTATGTTTAAACATGATATATTTTTAGTGCAATGGCCACTTAATATAGATTTTTCAAAACCAGAGTCAGTTGGAATGAAAGGAACAAGAAATTTTTATTTAAAAACTGATCAACAAGTAAAAATAGGGCTATGGTTGGTAATTTATAGATAAGTATACAATTTACTTAAACTAAATAATATATACTTTCAGGCAAATATTACCTCAATCTTTATTAAATGATTCAACTATTATAACTGACGATGATTATGAAGCTGTGTTAAAAAATACTAAACAACCAATTTTTCTTTATATGCATGGTAATAGTGGTAACAGAGCAAGTAATCATCGTTTAGAATTATATAAACTTTTTCAGAGTTTAGATTATCATGTTGTATGTTTTGATTATAGAGGTAAGAAAAAAATTTTATAGTTGTAAGAAATTAAACGTAATTTAATGAAAAATAATATAAATGATTGTTTAAATATTTATGACTTTAATTTTCTATAATATATATAGGCTATGGTGATAGTGAAGAAGCAGAACTGTCTGAAATGGGTGTAGTTAGTGATAGTAAATCTGTACTTGAATGGTTGTTAAAAATAGTAAATGGTACAGCCCCTGTTTTTGTATGGGGACATTCATTAGGAACTGGGTATAAATTCTATAGTTATTTAAAGTAACAAAATTAATGTTAAAATTAAAATTTATAGGTCATTGTTATATTATAGAGTTTCTGTTCATGTATTGGCATTATTAGCAACAGAAAAAATTCAGCCTGCAGGTTTATTCCTGGAATCACCATTTAATAATATAGCAGATGAATTAAGTGAACATCCTTTAGCACAGGTATTTTATACTTTGTATTTTATACTTAAAAGCTGTTTTCAATATTTTTAAAAAAACTGAAAATTTGTTTTTAGATATTTAAACATTTACCATGGTTTCATTGGGTAATTGTTGAGCCATTTTATAATAATTACCTTCGTTTTGAATCTGACAAACATATAAAAAAGATTCAGTGCCCTATTATGATATTGCATGCAAAAGATGATAATATTATTCCATTTGCACTAGGTGAAAAGGTATGAATATAGTTTCATATATATTTCTATAAAAATTTAGAATGTTGATATATTTAATCCTTTTTCTTAGTTGTTTGAAGCGGCAATAAATTATCACGGAAATAATACAAATCAGATTCAGATGACAAGAATTGATGCATCACATGGTCTTGGACATAAATATATATGTCGTTATAAAGACTTACCTAATATAATTGAGTGAGTATTGATAAATTATAAGACTAATATATTATAAAATATGAGACTTTTTATTACTTCTTTTTTCAGATCGTTTGTATATGAAGCACACAAAAATCAAACTGATTAAATTATATAAATTATATCAATAATTTCAGCATATATATCTTCACTCAAACATTTTTTACATTAAATATTAGTAGATAATTAATATAAATAATATTTTTCATGCTTTAATAATATATAATATTTTATTATTGAAATGTATAAAATTTATTTATTGTACAATTGCATTTTCTTTTTTAATTAAATAATTTTCACTTACTGTTTATGTCCTGTATAGTACAAAATCAATTAAACTTTAAATTTATTTATAATATAAATAAAGAAAATTTGTTGTATGTATTTCTTATACATGGGAAGATATAGTGACATCAAAGTTAATGCTGTGATAGTTGTTCAAATGTCATCAATACAATATTATCTTATATTTTTTGGTTAATATGATATTTATAAATCAATGAATGCTTAATTTCAATATTATATAATAATATTATTAATAATTAATAATATAATTAAGTCGACGTATTTTATGTATTGATTCCATAAGTGAAACTTCTGTATCAATATTTTATATTCTCTACATACATAAAGAAAAATGACAAAATATAATAATAAGAATTATATTTTTGTTGTAAATATCTTTTATATTTAGAATGAATATGTTTATAATTGTATTTTATATTCAATAAAAATTATATAAAAATATATTCGGAAAGTATTTTTATATTCAGTAAAAATATTTATATTTTATACATAAAAAAATTATATTTGCTTTTATATATAACTTAAAATATCGTTTTATACAATTCTTTTTATTTGAACCTCACTTTTTAAAATTATAAAATAATAACAAAAGAATATACGGGGTGTAAAAAAAAAAAATGTGTGAAAAGAAGCAAATCATTATAAAAGAATATGTATATAAATTTGAATTTGAAGATTAAAATTATATATATATTTTTTTTTAATAAAGCTGTACCGATCAGAATTATAAAATTATCTTTATAGTTAACTTTTTAGAATGTAGAGTGCGTTAAGATATATTTTTCTATATATAAGTATACAATGTACTTCAATGTAACTCATATTCTATGACAGTTTTGAACATGCATGCGCTTGAATCATGTCCTTTTGTAAATTTATTTATTGATGTTGTCAATGTTGATTAATGTTCATTATTATTAATAATATTAAAGTTATGTACAAAATGGTAATAAGAACTAAAAATCTTATTCTGTTTTTTATACGCATTATAAAGTAAAATAATTATTTTTATAGCGTAATATCATAGGAATCACTTATTTTTATAGGAATGATAATAAAATAATTTTTATAACAAAACTAGTTAACTGTTGGTATAAATTTTATACCATATATTATAATAAAAGATAATTAAAATGGAGGAGCAGAGTATTTTAACATCAAAGTCATATCAACGTGCTAAAACAAATTTGAAAGATAAATTAAAATCATTATTTTTGGACCATTATCCGCATTATTTAATACCTGGATATAATTTACATAGTAATTTTTCTATGGATGATACTGATTTAGAAAATGTTATAGAACAATGTCAAGAATATCCTTATCATTGTGATTTACCAAAACCTTTATTGCCACCTGCTAAAGTGCCTCGAAATGGTAAGTCTATTGTGTTAATTAAATTGCAGTATATAAATGAATACAAGTATATATATATTTCTATATTATATATTTTATATTCCATATTATATATTCTAATATATTTTATCTAATATATTCTATATAGTGTTGAATGAAGAAGATCCAACACTAGAATTAGTGACTGTTAAGAATTATCTGAACAGTGATAAAGAAAGAATGAAGGATTATTATTTAAAACATGAAAAAGGTAAATTTAAAAATAAATGTTAAATTTTATAAAACAAGTTTGCATATATATGTTTAATAATGTTTTTATAGAGCTAAAATTAATACATAAAAAGGATGTAAAGTGGAATCGCACCAAAAATACAATTACTGCTAAAGTGCCTAAATATGTAGCGGACATAGCACAAATCATTGATAAAGATCCAGATCCTTATTTTGAGGGAGTAAGATAAATTGACAGAAATATAAAATTGAGAATACTTTGTAAATGAAATTTAAATTTATGTAAATTCTTGTTAGGTTTATAATTGGTATTATACTGGTGGATCTCTAGATTGTGTACAGTTACACAACAAAAATATTTTACTTTTTCCATTCATGGGAGAATTAGGTATATAGTATAAAATTATGTTTTTAATTTTTTTATAGTTTAACAATATTATATTTTTTATTGTAATGTATTTTTAGTATGTACTCCTGTCGATAATATAGAAGAATTCTTATGGAAACCACAGTTTGAAAAGGCTGCAAAATGTGAACTTAATGGTTCGTTATATGAATTAAAACATAGTATTGATACATGTAAGTGTACATAATTATTTTTTTAAACTGATAAAAAAGTAGTATAGTATTGATAAATTCGAAATTTTTCATGTTCAAAATTAATATTTGATTTAATCTTTTTTAGCTATGGTTTTAGGTAGATATAAACGACATTGTACTTTTTATAAATTATCTGAATATGATAATAAATATAATCTTACTGAAATACATACACAGACATCAAAAATACCTTACATTGGTGCAGATTTAAATTCTATTAATACAAATCAATATTGTTTGGTAAATGTTGAAAGACATGTAACATTGTGGGATATAGTTAAAATGTAAATATAATCTAATTGTATATTTGCTCTCTGTGCATATGAGTAAGAAATTTAAATGTACCTTTGATTTTACAGGAAACCAATAAGTTGTAATACCATAATGCAAAATACTGTGTTAGATGATTCATGGAGCAGTATAAAATTTCAATCTACAGATCCTAATATTCTTTTATTTGTAGATAGATGTTGTCTTCATTATCTTGACATTCGGGTAAGAATAAAAATATTGCTACTAATTACTTTAATATTGTTATTTCTCATATATTGTGGAAAAAATCTTGTTTTGTAAATTAAGAATGAATATATGTAACATATTACAGATTCCATTTAATCAACCAGTATTAACAATGTGTCCAAAATCTTATTTGGAGAAGTGTGAACATCTTTCAATAGATGTTGCTAGTAGAAATAATTTTTGTAGATATGTAGGAACTTATCATAGTATTTTAATGTGTGATAATCGTTCACCACAGCAATGCGTTCAACAGAAGTGGACTCATCAATTTAAAAGTCCGCCACTTATGAATTCTGTGATAGACAGGTAGAAAATATGAAAATATAGTTGTAAATGAATTGTGTGTGTGTGTGTGTGTGTGTGTGCGCGCGCGCGCGCGCGTCTATATATATATAAAACTAAATAACCGATTATTTTTAGAGACGATAAAGAATTTGTTGTTTTATCTAGTCAAATTGCTAGTGAAACTACAATTATTGTAAATACCTGGACAAGCAGTGAAATTTCACATTCATACAATTTTCCATATACTCCTCCTCATATTAAAGAAACATTAAACGAATCTCAAATGCAAGGAATGTGCTTAAATCCATATTTGAGAGATAGATTTGAACTATCTAATACTGGTTCATTTCTTATAAAAGATAATGCCCAAAATATATTTTTATTTCTTCAAAATTCTATTGGTATGTAATTCGTTGCTTTCTATAGCGTATTTTATGAATTAAAGAAAATTTCAAATATATTTTTTAGGTGACATATACTATCAATGTTTAACACATGATACTGCATTAGATAAATATTCACCTATCAATGGAAAATCATTTCATATATTGAATGCTTGGCAAAATGCGATACCTATGGAAACAGATGTTATAGTACCTCTTGCAATGTCTAGCAAGTCAAATATGCAATATCTTCTTGAAAGTAAGTAAATTGATAACTCATTTTTTTCAAAAAAATTAAAATTATTTTACTTGATTACTATACACACATTAATTTGATAGATTTTACAAATAAAAAATTACGATTAAAGTATAATGAACATAATTCAGAGTGTTTTGAACCGAGCTGGAAGCAGTCTCTCGAAAGACTGAATACTTATACGGACATATTAGCTCCTGAACTTTTAGCTGTATGGGATATGTGTGAAGAAGTTCCATTATCTTCAACAGTACCTCACCAGAAAGTTTTAAACTGGTTAGAATCTGTAGATTCAAAAACATTAAATTTATCACAAGAAGAAATAGAGAATACATCAACACCAATTAATACGCAAGAACTAGTGAGTGTATCTCAACAAATGGATGTAATTTATTTGGATGACAGTAATGTATTTCAAGATCTCTTACCAAAAGTAAAAAAAGTACGAAAAAGACGAAAAGTGTAAAGTATATTTTTTAAAAATATTTGTTTATGTAATTACAATATATAAAGATTATTTTTTATAATAAAATAAAACAAAATATTTCGATATATTAATTACTTATTTATTTATAGCAAAAATTATATAATAACAGTTACATAAAGTGAACGAATATGTTAATGACAATTGATAGATTTTTGTATTTTACAATATTGAATTTTCTAGTGATTTAGCGATCCCAGAAAAGATGGTTTCCATTTTGATGTAAGCACTTTACTACTTTCTTGCTGTGCTTTATTTTCTTCCTCTTCTATTTGCATCTAAACAAATTTTATAGATCATAAGTATCAGAATTACTATAAATAAAAATATATATCAACGTAATACTTACCAAGAATTTTCGTTGATTTTCTCTAAAAATTTGTAATGGATTTTCAAATTGTCTATAGTAATTAAGAACTTCTCGTACATCTTCCACATTTGTCGCTAATATAGCTAAAAAACAAGAAATAAAGCAATAATTATAAGTACAAAACATTAAGATTTTAAAAGGCAACGTACTTTTAAGGAATGCAGCTAAATCATATAGCGTCGTATCATCGTCATTACCAGTCCATTGCGGTAGTCGTAAGGTGTTTTCAGGATGAAATTTTGTGTTCTCTGAATTCCAGTCAACTACTATAACCTAATGATAATAAACAATATGTATTACAAAGAAATTATTTTCCGTAAAAAATGTAAATTTAACACTTACTTTACTAAGATCACGATTAAGAGCATTTAAATCTTTAACGTGGTGACCATCTACAAAACGTGTTGTATCTCTTACTAGTCTGTACATGATATATCCATTAGGATCCAAGATATCCAAGATAGGAAAAACAGTCTGAAGGTATTATATTACATAAATAATATATTGAAATGATAAATAAGATTGATAATAAATTAGTAATAATTATTGTTTACCATTCCTTGTTCTGCCGTATATACTACAATTTCAAATTGTGGTGGAGCTACAGCTTCTAGAAATTGGTCCACTCCAGGTCTCTTTTTAAACCTCCAACCAGTTTCATACTAGATGTTTAATTAGAAATAAAAATTCATCAAAAACATATTAAATATATTAAAAATATAGAAAAAAATTAAAAAAGAAAAATTAAAAATTATGTAACTTACTGTCCAATCAGGATGTACTAGAACATCTGTCAATTCTAATATCAAAGTATAAGGTGGTTGAATGTATGGATATTTAAGTGGATCTGGAAGTAGTTTAGTTCTGCTAGGTTCTTGTACCATCTAAAAATACGATTGAAAAGTAAAACAAATAAAAACTAAAATTAGCTACCTAAATTTACATTGTGCTTTTGTTACCTTAGTGTAATAGTTAAGTTCTCTTTTGAGCATTTTATATATTCTCTCATAAAATGGTAAATTTGAGAATTCATCTTCGATAACATTTCCTTGTTCATCATATTTGGTTCTTGTTAAATTATATATTACATAAGACAGTCCAACAGTCGTGAATACTCCTAAGAATGCAAAACTATATTTAAGCACTCTTTGTGATTGTTCACGTTTTTCTTTTTCCTCTGCTTCTTCTTTTGCTTCTTCATCTAACTTTTTATTGTCTAATCCATCTTGTGTTAGAGATTGTACAGTTCCCCCAGGTGATTGAATATTTGTTAAACTACCGGTTATTTTTGGTCTATGCACTGTAAAAGTATGTAATTGAAAGTTATATTATTTATATTGTTGCGTAGTGTGTAAAATTTTATAATATTATTATAATAATATTATTATAATATTATAATAATATTATTAGCAATATATCAAATAATAACATATCATTTGAATAAAATATCGAATAAAAAGAATAAAGATGTCTTTCATTCATACATGTATTATTTAAAGAATTTCATAATGAACATGCAGGTTGTGCGTGTTTCAGTTTTATAAGGTTATACGTTTTATATTTACTTACCTTCAGTGTTATAATGACTTTGCGCCGTTTGAATAACTGATATTCGAGCGACCGGTAGACGAAGTGCTGAGTATACAACTGTTGTATTTGCATTGTATATTTTATATAAATGTCGTATACTTTTTGTCGCAAATGCCATTACTTTAAACAAACCATGAGCTTTCTGGCAAATGTATGCAAAGAGCTCGTGTTCGTATTTTCTATGTTAAACTCGATCGATATTTCAGAGATCTAGTTTTCCGGCATAGCTTAAGGCAGTTTACAAGGAGTTAAAGATCATCAATATTCAAAAACTAATGTTATAAATAATTATAATTATATTTCTCTATTAAAATATGATAAACACGTTTCAATTACTAAACATTTCAATTGTATAAAAGAGACTTTTCGAGAAAGATAGAGAAAGGAGGAAAGTTGTTGAGAAATTTTTCGCACATTTATGTAGTATTAAATTCAAATTTTAATTTAAATAAATGAAATTGAATTGTTAAGATTGAAAAAAAAACTTTATCTTTTTCTTTCTTCTTCTAATATTCGCACTCGCAGAAGTTCAGTTATTAAATATCTAAGTCGATTCGATTGTATAAAATTGCTATGAAACTTTTTATATTATTTCAATTATTTGGAAACAGGATTTTACATCATACCAAGCAACAATTAACTGTTTAACTGTCTGAAACAAAGGCATCTCTCAACGTGGATGCAGCAGCTGAAACCTTTTCCGGTTTAATCAAGTTCAGGAAGTTTGCTAGTGGGTGGTAGTTGTCGGGTCAGTATATGCATTCTATACTAGCCAAGGGAATTTTGTGGACATCGCGCGGTCAACCACTCTAATATTAATAGCTCGGGTATGAAATTTGCTTAATCATGACTAACGGGATGACCCAATGGAATGACAATAATTTGTCAGCGTTCACTCGCCGCGTCAATCTCGAATAATGATTGCCAACGAAATGAGGATCATCGTGTAACGATGTATTATCAATAAAAAGTATTAATTAAACAGCGTTCCCGTTTGTCGTACTCGTTAACGTAAACGTGTGTAACAGTAAAATTACACAAAGACCCTCTTAACGATGTCTACCTTTTTTCTTGCTCTTGAAACGCGTTCCAAGTTAACGTTCGTGTAAAAAAGGGTCGAAGGGACGCGAATTTATCGTTGAATTTTTCCCGGATTTCCCAGGACAACGCTTAAATTTTTGTCCCCGCAATATATAAACCGTACACGCGGGATGAACCCGTCTCTGCTGTTTGTGTCAGCTGCTGTTAGGACGGTAATGAGAGGTGCCATAACGTTAACGGCCCAACACATACATTCGAGCAATTACGTCGCTCCAACTAATTTCTGTCCCTGGGCAAACTTGAGGAATTTCATACGCTACGAATAGAGGTGCGCGTTACGAGTGCAAGGGATTGCAAACGGGACGTGGGGTTGCAACCGAGGAAGAGGCGGAGGTTACTGCTGACCATTTCGTCGAATCTCCCCGCGTTTTCACCGCTTCTGTACGCGTGGTCGCATGTTCCCTGGTCGTATGCACGCGTGAGAAGCGTACAAATACAAAAGCGACGCACCCTTTAGCGAGCCGGGGTTACGAATGCAGCCGAGAGGGTTGTTTGTCAAGAGAATTTTCAGCGGTGAACACGCTGGCCAACGAGTATTACGGGTTGGATTAATTCCTAACAAAAATATGTGAAATATTTTCACGGTGTAGACACGAGCAAGCCACACACACCAATCTTTCGTACCGCTACAAAAGAAAAAAAAAAAAAAAAAAGCGNAATATGTGCACCGTTTGTTGTATGTTTTCTGTTTTGCTTTCGGATTGCACGTCAAGATTTTTCACAACAAATTGCTTTCAGACAAAAGATCTATCGTTTCTCTCGCCGTTGCATCTCTTCTCCTTTACTCTCATTCGATTTTCGTCTTTGTGAAATTTCCATATTCCACAATATTGCGTTTTGCGAATTGATTTCCCTAGCGTGTGTGATGGTCGGCAATTTAGGCGCAGTTATGACAGAATCGTCGTGTTAAAGTGAAATTTATATCGTCGTTAAAGTGAAATTTATATCGAAATACAGAAACCGATTCATACAAAGCATTCCATTTGAATCAAATATACGCTTTGCGTAACTGCATCAATGCTTACCTATATACACGTGCTTCTAGAACTAATCAAGAATCATTTAATTATTGCATTTTCTTCTATTTCATCATCGGTATACCATACGAGATAGTATCTATAAATAATAAAACGAGATTAAATAATTAGTTGGCATGAGCGAATGTTCCGTTGAACAATGGATAGTTAATCAATATTAATCCGCGTATCTATAATCTATCAGGGGTAATGTTTGATCGTTTTCTGGGTAAGTGGCCGATTATTTGTGCTGGTGTGCCTGACGCGAGAGCAGAATTGTCAGTGTAACGTATTTTCTTAAACGCTTGGGATCTATAAATGTCCCTACTGGTAGCATGTAAATGGAAGAAAGCGTCATTCCAGGCGATACTCGTGTCTCGTGGATTCGAACTCGGTGCTATTTGCACGCGCTTCTACATCGTCTCGCGTCGAAAGATTTCCTTCGACGAATTCCTTCTCGGAATAGTGGAGTCATTCAAGTTCCTTGGCGACGTTCTATTCACGAGTCCCTGGCTATCGTACCTTCTCTTCTTTCGCGTCGATTCATTCCTTTGACCGGGTGAATCGGCAACGATTTACCTTTCGAAGTGGTCGAGGTCCTCGACCGAGAGCGGTAGATCGCGGCGCGAAATTTACAATGTAAATCGACGCGTGAATTCCCCTCTAATCTTTTTTTGTATCAGTTGCTAATCTCCCTTAAGCGTCGATCGTAATTGTAAGTTCCCACGTACACAGACGTCCAAGTACGAATTATATGCATATCGAAACGACGACGAACGTCAAGAATGGAATGAGGAGGGGGGAGGCGAAAGGATGGCGTAGAGATCGAGGGTTGCGAGCGACCAGCCGCAAAAGGGAGCATTTGGCGTAATCGAAGTATCGCGTGCCGCGGTACCTGCGGAACGATAATTCCATTACGCGAGAGAACAAACGTACCTACATACGTACCGCGAAGGCAGGACATTTTTATCGGCTACGATCTGATATTTCGTCGATCAGTGCCGAGCGCGTTGTTGTAAAAGCGCGTGCGTGAGATACGCGAGTAATTCTCCTCGCGTGGGAAAGCAACGTTTCCAGCCGGCATAAATATAACAGTAGAAACGTGGACGAGACGAAGTAGCTTCCCCCCGGCTGATACACATAAGCTCGCAATCATCCTACCGAGTATTTATAAACTATTAATTCACCTGCCGCGGAAATCTTCCCGATACAATTCCGATGTACGATTTCGGAATCTGCTGCTCTCCTTTTTTTTTTTACTTCTTTTCGTTTCTTCCTCTTTTTTATTTTTCTGTTTTTTTTTTTTTATCTTTTCTTAATCTCTCAAGTATACACGTGGAATTTGCGGATCGTTATTATGACTCGCCGGGTTTTGACGCGAAAGCGAGCCAGCTGAACTTTCTTAATCTGAAGTAAACCAAAGCGCGGATAATACGCCTCCTCCGGCCATTCGAAGACTTTAATAATCTAACTTTTCGTGCTACTTTGCGTCCCACTTTTAACCTAAAAATTGCTTTTCTCCCCCCTCGCTCATGGAAATCAGCGTTACGGCGGTAGCGAGAATTGTAAAACGAGTATTTACGCATCTTCGCGTGTATCATTCTTTCAACGCTTTTACAAGGGGAACAAGGAAATTACTTTCCTTCGGGATACCGGCTTGAATGAAAAGATTTCTTCATTATCTATGGATCGATGAGACGCGATTGTTTGCTCGCTCGTTTATTTATCAGCGTTTCGATATTCTCCCGTTGAAAAAAAAAAAAAAAAAAAAAAAAAGGGTGAACGATAAGAAATCTACTTCTTCGATATCGAAGCTTCGCCTTTATGCGGAGTATAAAAGTGGCCGGGAGATTTCATATAGATCATCTGAATTACAAAGCTCGTGGAAGCGGCGGCTGGTAATAAAAATCGGCTCTGCGTATCTGTCCGTGCACGCACCCTATCTTCTCCACCCTTCGATCTCGCCTCTCGCCACCTATTTCTGGCATTCATCGAGCGACAATCGATTACAGTGCTCGTCGCGGACAATACCATTCGGGACAGTGCGAATTTCATTCTTTCGTTTCGTACAGCGCGTAGAACCATCGACAAAAGCTCGACCAACAGTATACGATGCTTTCACATACCTTTTTCATTCTCTTTCTTTCGCCTTCTCTCTCTCTCTCTCTCTCTCTCTCTCTTTTCCTGGTTAGCGCAAGTCTTGCGTGAATTCACGTCGCGAACGTACGTATTTGGGGAAACTTATTCAAACACGATGTTATTGCAATGTGATCCTCTCTCATTGTTTCGCCGTATATCCCGATATTACGTTGTAATTTATCGGCCGATACCCGCGTACTTTGTTAACGAATCGATTTTAATAAAATATACATCGTTCGAAATAACTCGAACGAATCGTGAGGCTATACATTTCCTCAGCCGAACGATCGAATAATCCGCAACGCAGCTTAATCCTTTGTGAATTAAACGTATCTTTCTGCCAAAAGTTTTCAACATCTCTCCACACTTCGAGGAATCTAATTTGCAATTTTCGTGACTGGAAATGTAAAAAAGACGTCTGCTTACGGTGTGTGATTTACTACGTACTAGATGCGAGGATTGCCTTTGTGCTTTTACTTGTTTCTATGTCATTTTGAATCTTGAATAGCACGCGCGCTGGAGGAAGGCTATATTTTTCAGGCTGTCCGGACTGTAGGCGAGTGCCATTTCGGATAATAGGCTTGGGGGAAAAAGTTTGACGACGGTCTGGGTCAGCTTAAGTTTAACGATACATTACTTTTTTTTTAACGTAAACTACGCGAAATCCTAACGGAATTCGATGGAATAAGTTCGTGTTGTCATCGGGTTTTATCTGCCGGGATGGCTAATTGTGAAAGATCGCACAATTTTTGTCGTACGTTCGTATTTCACCGGATTTCGCGAGAAACGATTTCATCCAACGAGACGATTTTATCCAACGTATATATTCTCGCCGAATAATCAATAAAATTAATTGTTATATATTTCACACATTTGCATAGGTAATGACGATTGGTCGGAGTGACCGATTATCGTACGTGATCCTGCGCTTCCCCGTCGACGAATACTTAGCAAATGAAATTTCATGCGTACACGTACACGCATTGGGACGTGATCAAAATGTATAGTATATATATATATATGTGCGAGCGCGTTCATATCTGAAAACCGACGAGACAGTTAACAGACATATCATAATATCCTCTTTCATATTATTATTTTTATTTTATCTTTATATAGATAGTTATAAAATTTCTCCGGAATTTTACACAGTACTTTTCTTCTTGACGATGGTGAAAAAAAGGGAACTAGCAAGAATTCACGAATATTCTTCCTGTTCTATCCTCCATTTCAGTGAATTTCTAGTGAATTTTTCCAGTCGCGCACCGAGTCGAGCAAATTAAATCTCCCGTAATTATTTCGAGCGATTTTCTACGAACACGTGAACGAAGTTAGATCAGAGCTATTTCAGAGAAACGAGACAGGAACAAGGATTCGGAATTGAAGACAAGCAAGTTTGCAAGACATTTTTATTACTCTACTATTAACTATGTTCCGGTGTCTTAAGCCGTGCTTTTCCATCATTAATTAGCGATTCATCGCTTGACAACGAACCATTGCGTATCTTATTTCTGTTTCATCTGGACAATGTGATTTTATTCTTACCGGCGCGACGCGATTCGCGTCTATAATGTGCAACGTGCACATCCGGATCGAACAATACCTTTTGCTCATCCACGTGGCAATAACTTAGACGGTGTACGGCGATACGTTTCGCGAAAGGCCGGATCAAAAAATATATAGACCCGGCGCGAACCAGGGGCTGGAAGCATTGTTCGCGATGCAGAGAATTTACTGCGGCGCGGCGCCGCGATTTCGAGGAGGTACTTGACGCAAGGAACTGTTTCGCGTTCATTACCGCGATACATTCTCACGCGAGAATTGAGATTGAACGACTTTTGCTCGACGCGAAACACCTTCGAATTTTTTATTAAGTTCGCGGGCGAATGATTCGTCGGTAAAGTTTTTACGTCTAGCAAGGTAATGGTTACCTATTTCGAAGTTTGTATCGGCGAGTAGATTTATGATCTATGAACTGAGAAAAAGACGATAGATTTTTTTTTTCGACGTTTTTATGCAATGAGTCGATGTGAATTGTATAATTAAGATTTGAACGTTTGTGTTCTTCCGATACACACTTTCGAATTGTGTGTAAAAACAAGTAAAATCCGATCTTTTCGATCCTTTCGATCCTTTCTCATTTTTTTTTTTCATTTTTTCATCACGGTATGACAAGCCTACGAAATGAAGCATTAAGTTATCTGAAACAACATCGGTCGACTTACCGTGTATATTTTTTACTGAAAGGTAACCTCCGTAAAGAAATAGGATCATTATTTCTTCTTTATTAGCAATCATTCTCGGTGGATCCGCCACCTGACATCCTTGACAAGGGGACGTATATCAAAGACGAAAATATGTTCGTCTCTCAGCCAGGGCATCGTTAGACAGGCTTAATACGCTAGTAAAACATTCGGACGGCATCACACGGTGTTGGTCCATATTAAATTCTTAGCGGGTACCGCGTGTCGGTCTTGATGTCCTTCATTAATCAATGCATTGTGTCTGGACTCAGTAAGTGGGATCCAAATGTTTCGACACTGGCCCTTTCCAACTCTATGGCCCCTTCCTTCTTCTTCTTTTCTTTTTCAGTTTTCGTCTCGGTTGGCCCACCTCGGTTACACCATTGTGTACAATTGCGCCAACAAGCCATGAGCCATGGTCTCGTACACACCAGCTTGGTATATTACCGCCTCTGTACACTGTAACTTATGGGGTTCCATTATATGTAAAGCAGGACGTGTCAGGTCAGCCTTACCTGTTTCGTCCTCCTATTTGTTTGACCCCATCGAATATATTATATAACGCCCTGACGAACACTTAAGGAAATTTATGAGAAACGGGAGCAGCCTGGATGTAAGATGATGTCTGGTGATTAGAAACAGGTGTCGAAGCGAACCATTGCAGTATCAGCTTTCGCAATTTCCAGAGTAAAGGATTAGACCAGTGTTTAGATGAGTGATATATGAGTGTGTCCGTGCTATCAAATTTTCATGTGCTATCAAATTTCCATTGAAGAGACATTGTACCGAAAACTTTTAAATTTTGAATTTTAATTTCCTTTTGCAAGTTATCATCCTTGAAATGTTACGCTATTTAAAATAACTATAAGTAGAATTTTGTATTTCATCTAAAATATTTCAGTTAGTTTAAACTGAATCGATAAAGTGGCACGTGACGTAGAAACGGTAAGAGGATCAGGTGACTTCTGAAATCCTGTGACAAAAGAAAATATGTCAGATATCTAACCTGTTATTCATCTGTTACAAGTAGATATGTGTATTTTTAAGATTCTATTCTAATATTGAAGATTTGAATGTGATAAAATATAGAACATACTATCATTTTTTTATATAAGTGTCACGAATAACTTCTTAATCAATTATTATTAAGAATGACATTTTCTTTCACATCACGAAATACATACTTGATCATTCTTCTTTTACTAATTTTAATATATTTTAATTGTTGTAATGTAACTTTCTTTAGAAGGTTCTTTAGAGAGTTCCATTATAATAATAGCAACATCAATAATGTTTATTATATAATTGAAATTTTTATTATAATATTGATACATATTATTGCTGTGACACTAATATTGACGGCAATCAATATTATATATCAAAAATGATAATAAAAGTAATTATTTCTAATGCTATCGTAATTGTAATATTTAATTAAAATTTTCATATTAGAAATTTTACTTTTATTATGAACATACATACATACATACATACATATATCCATGTCCAGTCTTTGTGTGAGATCTGATGTTTATTGAAAACATTTCTTATAGCCAAGTGACTTTCGTTCACACAGTTTTTCCAAAAATTTGACTATTCGTGTTCGAACACGATTGACTTTACCGAGTAAACATCCCCACCAGTGTGAAGTTCGCTGGTGAAATGCGACGCGAGGTATCATTCAGCACTTAGCTGCCGAAAACTAAAGACGTGTTAATTTGAGGTATGTGATTCATTAATTGCGTAATATTTTTGTTTCTGTATTGCCATCTTTATATACTCTTTATTAGGTTTATTTAATTAATATATATTTTACAGCTTGTATTATAACTTGTTTCTGAAGTAGATTTTGAATTTTTGTACAGACAAATATGGATAAAGTAGAAATTGAAAATATGGATGCTTGGTGGTTAACATTCAATTTGATGGATTTCTCATGGAAATTTGACAATGTTCCTCATATTTTTGGTAATATTTTTTTATAATGCATATTTAATATGTAATTTCATAACATATGAGTGGTGTGTAATATAACTGATTTATAAATAATTCGGTACAACAATTCGCATTTTGTTGCACTTCCCGCGCAAATTTTCTATGGTAGCGTCATCTCTTGTTTTTTACCAATAACTTTTGTTCTTTTTACAAAGAAGAAACAAGTTGTCGCGTTACAAGTTATAACGTATTTTTCAAGCAAAGAATTTAATCAAAGAATTTTGATTTGTTACAAGTATTTTCGAATGTTTACGTTAAAATTTATATAAAGTTATAGTCTATCAGTGGACTGCAAACTTCAATAACAAACAATTATGGTATAACTTTTAAATCATATTTGACATTAATGTGTATTCGCAAATAATGTTTTATACTTGATCGTATCTTTGTTAAATAGATATTCTATTTTCGTAATATTGATTTAATACTTTAAAAATATTGATTTAATACTTAAAAAATAAATCTTATTATCAATTTCTTTGAAATTAAATTTTAAAATTTTAATATTGAATTATAATGTAAATTCCAACTTTAATAAAGTTTTATCATTAATTATTTTAAATATTTTATACAGTTTACGCTATGTTTTCAGAAACAAATTATAATGTTAATATAATTTTTGTTCAAGGTTTTTCACAATTTGTGCTTCCATCTGTTCTTTGGACAGGATCTAGTGATGCTTTGATAGCCAAGAATGCAAGTATTTTTGTAATATATTCATCAGAATTTCACTCTTCATTAGTATGATAAATTAGTATTGTCCTTAAGAATAAATTATAATATTCTACGTTTTATTACAGATTTTTTACAAACTCTACTTCGATCATAAAGTTCGACGATTCTTCTTGGATGATGATTTTCATGATGACGGACTATTGCAACATCTTTAACATTCATCGTATATAACTGAGTGAGTTACATGCATTTTTATTTTTCCGGTCATTCAATCATATTGTAATCCAAATCAACACGAATGACTGGTTGTACTACGTAGAATTTTTTATGACCATGGTGACCGTGGGTATTAATTATATCTGCGAGTAATATTGTATTTTTATGTGTTTTATTTATTAGTTTAGTAGATTAATTCTTGTGTATCGCGTTTTTTGATATTAGCTAACAAGTCATATTAGCACGTTAATAATTAGTTCAAACATCTATAGTTAAGAATATACTGGACACAGCTGTCTTTAAAATTAGAATATATGAATTACATTCGAAATAATTATAAATATTAAACCAGACAGAATACTTTGTGATAGAAGTTGGATATTATTGCGACTTCATTGAAATTATTGCACAATGATAATAATTTTTATGAATATTAAAGAATTAAAATCTAATTCCTCCCGTATAAAAATATTAAATTAAATTTAATATGCAAGAAGGCAGATAATTAAATAGATAAAGAGACATTCATTTCATTTTTCCAAAATTGCCAGTTATTATAAATAGCATATCTTACGTAGCGTTATATATTTAATCCAGGATTCGTTTTAAACTTCAATTGTTAGAAAATTAATTTTATTAAAAATTTGATCCATCTTTTATCTGCTCTGTAGTAAGCATGTTTAACGCGATCTTGGCAGATGTCGCTAGTAGTTCTTCTCGGAGTAATCCATTGATAGAAGCTCCAGTATTTGTGAGCATCTTATAGATCTAGGGGTTTAATATAATATAGATCGACTTTTAATTGAAAAATATTTACCGCCGTGTTTTATTGTTCTTGGAGCATTAATCTTTCTGGAGATCGTTTCTTTTTTCAACCGCTCGCTAATGGCGAATTTTCGCGAATTACGTCGAATATGAACGTTGAAGCGAGGAATTTTTTTCTCTGCCTGTCTCGGTGTTCCTAAACGCGCAGAGAAGGTAGCCATTTCAGAACTAGATGTATATGGTATGCACGTGTGATACACGCCAACTGACCATTATGCAGATTTCCAGTGATTAGATATATCGGTCGTTTGCCAGACTGAAAATGAATGTAATATACCTTTTGTAGTATCCGTCCTTCTCTCTTTCCATCATTGTTTCCTTAATTTGTTGTCTCGAACTAACGACCCCTTGTCCGTGAAAGAAAGATCTTTGAGGCGAGGGAGTGGAAATAGGAGGGAAGGAAAGAAATCAGGAAGGAAAGCGAACGAACTCTGGCGTGGCTCGAAGAAAAGCGATCAGCTCGTGAAATAGGTTTTCCCGAACTTTCAGGGACGGAGGGTTGAAAACGGTGGTGCGCGCGCGCGCACGCGCCTCGCTCCTCTCGTTTTTCGCCGTTTAACGGATTACTTGTCGGCGGTCGGATCTTGAACGAGAATTTCTATTTAGAGCTGCAGAGAGAGACAAATAGTTGCTCGCCCGGTTGAAAGCGCAATGAAACAATGGTGAATGTATAACGACGCATCGTGTTCTGGCGTATCGCGTTTTGGACGAGATCCAAAATGTCGTTGTGCAAATTCGTTGCGATTTCACGAGGAGATTGTCCCGTGAAATTTAAGCCGGGATCGCTCGGTCTATCTTCATCTTACCAAGTTTGAATAAGTTACGAGTTTTGCAAGAGAATCTTTTAGAATTTCTTCTAGAAATGGATGTTAACTGCAAACAATAGGAAGAGCAGGGTCTCAGATTTTGAGATTATGTTCGATGTTATTTGTATTATTAACGCTTCCATCTGCTTGTTCGCGGTCAGGTGAGTGTCTTATGTTTCGCACTGGTGTGTTTCGATTAGAAATGCGTTTCAGCAGAAAGACGAGAGACGTCTTAGGTTGAACGTTAACGGCGCGATGTATAATGAATCGGGTCTGGATTGCCGAGGATGCGCGAAACATTCGGCCACAATATCCGAGAGGTTGTTTTATTATTTAGCGCAGCGGTATAAAGATTATTTACGTTACGTTTAAGAAAGGCGATGCTCGCCGTGACATCTTGAGAAACAGTTTGTCGAATATTAAACCGTCCACTCTTAAATATTCATGAATGTCTTACTCGAGAGACGCCGCGATATCGATATTTTACAGCGAACCGGTTACTCGATAGTTGCACGTCCCAACGGCGAAGATTAAATAATCACACCGCATTCTTGTGCCCACTGTGAACGAACCAGTATTGTATTATATATGCTCTTAATAAACAGCCTGTGTGTGATCGCGTGTTAATATTAAAAAGTTCTACGAACCTCGATACTGTTTGTGCCGATTAATTAGAACGATCGTAATTAGCGCGACACGGAAAAGCTGGGCGCACAGTTAACCACCTGATCTTATCGTCGACCACGAAACGCCACTGAATACGAGAACGTTTCTCGGACTTTCCTCCGAGGATGCCGACTTTTTTATTAGATTATGTCCCCCGATATAGCAGCGTCGGTTGAGCCTAGCATTAGCATATTTCAGACTGTATAATTTATGCACCCATTACATCACGAGGGAGTAAGGGCCCGGAGTTAAAGGGGTTGGACTTTCGTACGTTATATCGAGGCTGGAATAGCACGAGAAAGATGGTCTCCGTGTATCCATTCGTAAAGTCTTATTTATTGATTTTCTACGTCAATGGGATCTGTGTGTATACTTACGTATTATTTGAATCTAAATGTAGCGTGTAGGCAATTCTAGGGTGATTCATTGCGCAAGGGGAATTTTGAAATATGTCACGCGTCGCCACTGTGCGATACACCGGGGGAAGTAGATGCGCGAAGAATCGCTATACTCTGTTTTTTTTTTTTATTTCAATTCTAATTCGTCGTGTGTAATTTACACAGTTTACTATCGCTTCTTAGCCCTTGGTTGATTCTTAATCGTTCGTCGTGTTTATCTTTCTCCTACTTCTAAAGTATTTCTAAGATAAACGATTCGGAGCAGCGTTGATACAATGATTAGAGCCTTCTATTAAAAGGATTATAATTATCCGGGAAACAGTAGGAATATTTCTTCGTCTTGTGAGAATATTGAAATGATACGGAGGGAAGCACCTACCGTTCGTTGAGAAAAGGGATCGTCGCAGATTAAGCTTCATCCGCACGTCAACGGGAATGACTGATCGATAATACTACAGCCCCGCGAAATATCTAGTACGAGCTGTAAATGGTGAACGGCATAACACGCTTTAATGGGAAATTTAAGCGGCGGACGAAGAAGAGGGCGATGGTAGGCCACGGCGGCGAGCATGTTGGACCATATGCTGCTACGGATTAGGAACACATATTACACGCGAAGTGTTGCTACGAACTGCTGGAAATGGCTTAATTACTATTATTATCGGGATAATAATACGAGCGCAGGAATCTCGACACCTGGAATCTAACGTTCCCATGGCGCCGAGTAATCGGTCGGTTTAAGCAACCGTTACGATAATTCTCCCTGAACGTTCCAATGATATTTTAATTACCTTGTTCCAACCTCGAGTGGCACCGATGATTTATAGTTGTGTCATGCACGGATTGCCTGTCTCATGAATCAGCTAGACGTTCACATGATTTAACTGATGGAACAGTTATTTTCCTCATCGAAGAAACTCGACTCTGTTTTTTTAATCGAACGTCGAAGTTGTTCGTGTTCTAAGTAGATTTGTGCAACAAATCGAAAATTAAACGATAATTAAAAGAAAGTTCTATCTTTTCATCTAAGCATCTAAGATCAGATTTTTCCGATCATTTTTTAATCGAACGTCGAAGTTGTTCGTGTTCTAAGTAGATTTGTGCAACAAATCGAAAATTAAACGATAATTAAAAGAAAGTTCTATCTTTTCATCTAAGCATCTAAGATCAGATTTTTCCGATCATCAGAGCGCCACGTGATATAGATAATGCAAGTTTCGAAGGCGAGACTGTTACTTTTCGAGCGAAGTATCGCCCTGTTTGTATCTCGAAGCCAAACTGATTAGTTAGTTATAATCGCTAGTTAATTGT
>NIPQ01089812.1:4564-31232 GCA_002806875.1 Lepidotrigona ventralis hoosana
TTTTTTTTTTTTTTTTTTTTTTTTTTTTTTTTTTTTTTTTTTTTAAGGCCTCAGTGAGAAAGGAGAAAACGCAGAGCGTTTGTTTTTAATTTCATCGTGACGTTTCAGAAATTCATCGTGTGCATTCTTCTATTCCCATTTCTCTTCGCTCTGTTCTCGAAATCATCGATATTGGCTTTATTATTAAAAGAAAGAATGGTCCACTGTTTGGTAACAGGCAAAAGAATGATAAACCCGGTGGTATTGTGCCTGAACATGTTGAACTGCACCGTAGATGAAGCGGAACAAGCGAAGATACGATTTCAATTTGCAGTTTTCAATGCCGACGTTAAACACTGGGAGTACTGTCACGTTAGCAGGACAATACTTGAGCTGAAATCATACACGGACATTATTTCCTTGGGCTACAGGGACTTGTCCATTGTCGAGAGGCATTTAAAGAAGAACGGCGAGGTGGTGTTAATGGTTAAGATACAGATAATCCAATATGAAAGCGAGAAACACAACTTGTCGCAAGTAAGTACTCTCAGTAGATATAGAGTGCGGTCAAAAGTTATATACTTAAATTCCATACAAAAGGATAAAGATTCTCCTTGCTGCAACAATAATCGAATTCGAATAAATTGAGTTCACAGTGTCTGGTCAATTGTTTTAGTGGATATATATGTGCAAATATTCCATCAAAAGAGATAAAATAGGAACCTTGTTATCTTAGAACATTATATGTGTAACATAGACTCTTATTTGAGATCATCATATGTAAATTTGTCTAATAAACAAGAGATTATTCCCTATGCAAAAATAACAATGAAAGCAACATCTTTCTGAATATGTTTAAATGGTTATATATTTATAAAAAATTTATTTCATGTTTTTAAAGACCCCTGTCGATTATTCATATTTATTTAGTCTAGAATTTACCAAGTTTAAATCTGCTTAATAAATTTCCAATCTCGATTCTTCCCAAAGCTAAGTCTCCAATGAACAAATTCCATTCTACAAAAACCTTTTCATTGCTTTTATGAGGAATCACTTTATGACCATTTGTATATAACTTTTGGTCGCATCCTGTATGGCAAAACCTCGTTTAAACAGCATAATAGAAACACTTTAAACAGCGTTAATGAAAGACCTGAGTGACATATTCTCTTTATGATAATAATCGATTTTATTTTATACTAAACTTACTAAAAGAATTTTAAAAAAGAAGATCAAGCAATAAATTAACGTGTTCCAGGATATGGCCAGATTATTAAAGCATTCATATGGTGCGGACACGAAATTAACTTGCGCAGGTTTGAACAACATGGAAATCCCAGTTCATAGCAGCGTATTAGCTGCTCGAAGCAACGTTTTGGCTGATATGATACTGCCTTTAAGAGATCTCGACGAGAAAAAGAACTCAAGACCAGATATCGCAGAAGATAAAATAGCAGATATACAGGAATTGCAAGAAAATATAATGGATAAAGGAAACAAACGTTCCAATGTACGTGTTAGAAGTTACTCTGTGCCAGTATCACAGAATGTTCGAATTAACTTGTTTTAAATTGTACAAACGACATAATTAATCTATATTTTAATAACATATCTATTGATATGTCTTAACATAAATATTAAGATATTAATAATAGTCTTAAGTTTGAATAGTAGAAGAAAGTAGAAGAAAGAATATTATAATAGTTTTAAGTTTAAATTGATAAGTCTTAACATAAATATTAAGATAACTTAATATCTACTTTCTTGTAAAAATCAGTATTTGAAAGTATTATGATTTATACATAAAACTTCAGTGTGTTTATTGTAGCTGATAGATTATTATTTTTTAACAATGAATACCACAATTTATTTGTTCTATGCTTACTAACTTTTTCGTGTGACACAATAGTCTTCGTATAATAGAAATAACTTCTAACTGAGTTCGCTACTTTCACGAGTAAGTATCGTATTATTTGGTATCATACTTATCCAATACTTCCATTTTTTAATGATATTTTGTATCAAAATGTTTTAGAATCGGTATATGTTTTCCCTGGAATTGCTGGATCTGAGTAAAGAAATGGCCGAAGAATTATTGCGATATATATATAGTGATCACGTTGATAATTTAGATAATTTCGCTCCGCAACTTTTACCTTTGGCTGAACGCTTTTGTCTACAGGGTATTATATATTACAATATCGAGGAATTGATCTTGTTAGAAATCTGACTAACAATGCTGTCATATATCACACTCTTTTTTAGGATTAAAGGAGCTCTGCGAACGAAATCTTATCGAAACGATAACTCCGGAAAATATAGCGAGCAGACTTTTAATTGCGGACGAGTTTCGCTGCGATGCACTTAAAAGAGCAAGTTTAGCATATTGTGAGGAAAACATAACGATACTTAACAAAAGTTTGGCGTGGAAAATGATGGAACGAGTGAACCCTGAATTGTTTAATGAAGTTTGTGAAGCTGGTATTGGCAGTTCAAGATCAAGTAACATGGATGATAGTGAATTAAGCGATTGATACCTTTTAGATACAAGCAACTTGATTAGTTGTGAGTTGCTACAAATTTTAATATTAGATAGTTTTAATTTTCAAAAACAGAGAAATCAATGTAAGATATGACTCGGATTTTATAGAAAATTTCATCACTTATAAAATAATATGTTGAAAATGTATATTTCCAACGAATAACTTTAATAAAGAATTTTTATAGATCTTAATATAAATTTAGTATATTTTTATACTTAGCTCTATTAACTTAATTGAAAATTAACTTACGGTGGTTTAATATTGGCCATTGAACACTCGAGCGCTTGTAATCTTAAGCGTAGAAAGTCAGTTCGAAGTTCCAATACGGAATCAAGATTAACTACTTCACGGTCCCCATAATCCACAAAAAAAATTTCACACTGATCATTTTCAGGTGTAGAAATAATTTCAGCTCTGTACCATTGCTTATTAAAACTGAATCTTGCTGCTACCATTTGACCAATTGTTATCTGAGAAGTTAAAATAATACAAAGATATTTTTTAAATATCTACCCTTATAACTACAAAGTCAAAGTCAAAGTCAAAGTGTATTCAATCGTTCAATTGAAGTATTTACATTTTTCAACTTATGTATTTCATAATTTTCTTCATCATCATAGTAGGTAGTCATTTCAGACACTAATTTATCTAATGCCGTAGTTCCAGGACCAACAATTTGAACCCAAAACTGACTAGGATTTTCCATTGCTGACACATATACTTCCATCAAACCATCAGAAACTGAAAAGAAAAACGTAAAATATATGAAACATCGTAATATCATAAATGAGGATATTATTATAGTATTTCATGTACCTAGTAAAGATTCAGTGCTCTGAACTTGTTCAGATGTATTAAGAGTGTTACGAGGAGATAATTTTCCTCTAGGCAATCTTGTAGCAGAAGAAGCCTCTATCTTTGCACGTGCTTCCTTTTCTTTGCGAACTTTATCTTGAATTTGTGCTAAAGCTGCAGTAATTTGTTTAGCTGTTCCTTTTATAATAATTTTTCTCTCACTATCTGTAAAATATTAGCTATTAAAATTTGGAAAAAAAAATATAAAAAAACCAAATATAAAACATAATAATACAAATTTATACAAAATAAATATACTTGGATCATATGGACCACAGACGTGTTCAATTACGATTTTTGCACCAGAGATTGTTTGCATTTGTTGTACAATTTCACCGCCTTTCCCTATTATTTTCCCACATGCTTTTTGTGGAATAAACATTTCATATGTTTCAATTATAGGCTGATTTTGAATTATAGACTTTATCATCTCTTCGGCTAAATGTACAGCTTCGTAGCTTCCTTTTATAATACAAATACGATCAGCACATTCAAAGTTCTCTTCTTTGAAATGAATCTGTGTTCCTGTTTTATTTTGTATATCTTTTATCATTGAACCACTCCTTCCAATAATAGCAGGTACAAATTGTTTAGGTACTTTATATTCTATTGTATACCCTTTTGAAATTTCAACATGATTTTTTCTAGATTTAATATCTTCTTCGTCCTATTAAATTAAAAAAATGATTGAAATCAAGTATCAATACTTAAATTTGTAATAATTCTTCAACTTACCTTTTTGTACAATACATATAATACAGCAATACTAACACTTGTTAAAGATAAACCAAGTAAAATTGGTAATGTAAAATATCGTGTCATCCACCTCATTTTATATTTCAATATTTAAACCCACTATTTCTTTGTATCTTTTATTTCCGTATAAATAAATTTGGGCTTAAATGTGGACCATGCTTTTAGAATTGTTATGAATGTGATGTTTCATAACCTCTTTTATGAATATGAAAAAGATTCATGGCGCGAGTTACAAAATAAAATAGAGAATGTTGACACGCAATGTTTAATAACGCACTGTTATGATTATTTGAATGAGTTTCTACCAATTTATTTCGCTTGCTAATAAATTGTTTCTGGACTCGAATTGAAACTTATATTTTTAAAAACGTATTATTGCCAACAGTGAAATTAAAATATTTTAGGGAATCACACATCTATTAGAAAAAATACGTGCAAGAATTACCTGTACAATATTTCTAATTTATGTAATTTATGTATAATATTTACTAAATGTTTACTATACTCATTATAAAAGAAAACTATTAAGAAATATTTTTTAAATTAAGTGCAATTATAAATTATATTAGTCTTATCTTTCTGTTATATTGGTACCAGTATGAAAGAGGTCATGATGTCGACACTAAGATTAGATTATGACGGATGACTTAAATGTATCTTTTACGTTAGGAATGAGTACAATGACATAATTATTGATAAATTATCAATAATAATACGATAATATTATAGATTATCAAAATCAATGAATAAATAACTTTCATCAGTTAATCAATTAGTAAATAACTTTTTATTAATATAATTGCTATTACAAGATATTATAGCAATATTTATTAATTTATAGAGAGTTTATGTTTTCTATATGTTTAGAAGAATTACATTATTGATGTAATTACAAAAGTTCATAGTCTTTTCACAAGTTTCATACTTGATTGTTATAAATAGCTAATGTTAAGGAAATAAGTGGTTTGAATAGTCTGTTAAACAGGATACCTGGTGGTTAATATTTCAAGATAATTCTGTTTACTACACACATTTGAATATTTTCTGTTTATTACATACATTTGAATATTTAAAATGCATGTAATATTTATAATACAATATTTTTAAAATGCAATATTTTTTTCTTTTTCCTTTAATAATTTTATTCATATATATAAATTTATTCATACATATTGCAATTGAATTAATATAGTTAGTTAATATAACATAGTTGCATAGTGAGAATATTACACATCATACAGAACAATGTGTACTCACGTATGAGAAAATATATATATCAATGATGTAATACTCCTTCCCCTTATACTTCACCTGTTAGAATCACTAAAGGAGTTACTTGATTAATAATACACACATATGTTAGAATCACTAAAGGAGTTACTTGATTAATAATACACACATATGTATTTAACTAAAGGAGTTACTTGATTAATAATACACACATATGTATTTAATTAATTTTATAAAGCAGATGAAGATTTTATATAACGTTATTTAAATAAAAATTTTTATCTAAATAGATTACTTATCTTAACATTATCCATGAAATGACTTTTAACGAACCGTCGATGGATAAGATAAGCGAGAATCTCTACAATTGCAACAAAATGATGAAATACTTTCTATGTAAGTATTTATTAATATGTCTAACTGTTGATGTATATACATCAATTCTAATTTATTATTTAAAACATTAATTTCACTATATACTTTATTGGAATTATTTGTCATATATTGTATGATAGAAGTTATTTGTAGTAACTAAAACTTATTATTAATAAGAAGAATATATAAAGATAAGAACTGTAATGTATGCATGCATTATATTCTCTCTCATATACGATTGTAAAATTGTAATTTTACTATCTTAAAGTACTAATTATTACATCTTTTATTATCATTCTATTAACGTATATTCACACTAGAGAATAAAATAGCTTTCATAATTGATAAACACGCGCTAACTTATCTATCATTTGCAGAAAGTAGCGCCTCCAATGAATAGGGAAGCATATGATACAAGAAGTTTCCAGTAAATAGTCGCGCCATATTTTGATTCATACTACTATTTCCATGTGTATTAATACCATGAAAATATAATTATTACGTTCGACGAATGAATGCTTTTTCTACAAAATACTGTACATGTGTATATATTTCAATATCCTTTTATTGAATTACTACATTTCAATGTGAAATGATCTAAATTCTTATTTTTGTATATGTTAGATAAATCATTATTCCAATCATTATTGTTAAATAATTTTATTCAATTCTCTTAATTGAGTTTCTTTTCTTTATATATATTTATCTAAGAGACATATTTCAGTAAGCTATAAATACATTTAACGGTAATTTTATCGTAAAAAAAAAAAAAAAAAAAAAAATTTTTTAAAAAAAAAAAAAAAAAAAAAAAATTTTTTATCACAAGAAACAAAAATACATCCTGTTTCCTGCATGCAGTTCTTGTTTTTCGATTGAATTGCGCTTGCGCAAGAATTAAGATTATGTTATATAACATGTGAAGTGTTACTACTTATTATCAGTTTACAAAGTGTTTGGCACCGTGGACAAAACTCTAGGAAAGAACAATGAAATCACGTGTGTTAATTACGAGCAACGATGTACCATCAGCTGGTATAGATCTTTTGCGGACAAAGTGAGTACATTTTTTGAAAAAGATTATTTACTAATGTAAAGATTATTTACTAATTATTTATAATAATTTAAAAAAAAAATTTTAAAGTAAAGTTAAATGAAAACTGATCAATGTGACATTATCATTATGTAATATTACAATTATTTATAATGTAATTTTATGCAACAATTAAAATTATAATAATTATTGATTCTGAATGTTTAGTGATTCTCTTATGATGTAACGTGATATGTAACTCGGAATTTAATTTTTTTGTAACAGATGCGATGTCACAATCATTCAAACGACTAATCCTAGTCAAGAAGATGTATTGCAAGTTCTTCCTGGTCATGATGCAATCTTTGTCACTAATCATTTAAATATAAATAGCGATTTTCTTAATAATGCAGGTATATAAATATTGAATTATCAATGATATGATGAATTATGTTCTTGCGGAATTTTGAAATAAGTGATAACAACGTTAATCAATTCAGACTTTAAAATAACTTAAAATTTAATTAATAGAAGAAACAATTCATTCATAATCACAAGTATAATCTAACTCTAGATTTATTATTAATATTTTTTCCTTTTTTTTGTTGAAAAAAATTAGTTTACATGAATAACGATATTATATCAAATATTATATCACAGATGATTGTATTTTCTTAACTTCAAAACTCTCTTATAAACGAAACTTAAAGAAATAACATTTTAATATAAATAGGAACATCTTTAAAAGTCGTCTCAACAATGTCAGTTGGTTATGATCATTTGGATGTGCCTGAAATTAAAAGAAGAGGTATTAAAGTCGGTCATACTCCTATGGTTTTATCAGATGCAGTTGCAGAAATTGCAGTACTTCTGGCAATAAATGCAGCAAGACGAACTCACGAAGGACGTTTAAAACTTGAACAGTAATTAGAGAAATTATTATTCTGAACAATGTTTAACGTTTAATGTTTAATCTTGTTTTAAATATTCAATTTTACTTAAAAATGTAGAAAAACATATTTATTAATTTTATTCGTGAAAAATATATAATAATGATGTCAAAAATGATCTTAAAAATTTAGAGGGCAAGTGATGAAAAATTTGCAGTGGTTACTTGGTCAAGAGTTAAGAGGATCAACAGTTGGCATTGTTGGTTTGGGCAATATTGGACAAGCCATTATTAAACGACTAAAAGGATTTAGTGTGGATCGTTTTATTTATACTGGACATTCTCGTAAAAAAGCAGGTATTTACATAATATACATATAGAAATAAAATTTATTTTGAAATATTTATTTTTATTTCAAATAGGTGACGAGCTTGGAGCACATTTCGTGTCTCTTGACGATCTTCTTGAACAAAGTGATTTCGTAATTGTTTCTGCCCCGTTAAGTAATGAAACCAGAGGATTGTTTGATGATAATACTTTTAATAAAATGAAAAAAAACGCTGTGTTCGTAAACATCGCTCGTGGGCAAATCGTAAAGACAAATGCCTTGATTAAAGCATTACGGAATAACACAATTTTTGCGGCGGGTCTTGACGTTACAGATCCCGAACCGTTACCTCCCGATCACGAACTTCTTAAACTTCCTAATGCTGGTGAGTATTATTAATTACACAAATGTAAGGATCAAATGAATTGACATATTTTTTTCTTTTTTGGATATCTTTATTAACAGAAATTTCTTTTTTTATTTTTATGTAATGTTTGTATATTAGTTAATTGTAGAAATATATAGCAAAGTTGTATGTACATTAACAAATATAAAATGTATTGTAGTGGTCATACCTCATTTAGGCAGTGCTACTGTGAAGACACGAAATGATATGTCTCTGACTGCAGCACAAAACATTCTCAATGGATTAGAGGGTAAGCCACTGTTATATGAATTGTAAAAATTAATATATTTTTCTGCATATATGAATTATAAATTTCTATCATACGATTTAAAATTATATATTTATTTGAAGTAACATAACAAAACAATGATATATTCTTAGTGTATTTAAGAATACAACTGACACATATAACATGTACTCTAATATCAACTTTTTTTTACACAAATTATAATATAATATTTATGTCTTTTTATATGTAAAATTTAAGTATATTTTGAGAATATTGAGATGTTTCTAGTACTTTTTTATTTATTATAAACTGTATTGTGGTACTTTTCTACCATAAAAATTTGTAATAATTTGTGTCTTTTTGTCTTTTTACGTTTCATAAAAGATTTAAGATTTTTCTTTTTTTAAAAATAAGTATTTAAAATATTATATAAAAATGTCAACAAAAGAAAACATAATTACAAAAGAATATAACTTTTTTCTAAATGAAAAAAATATACTAATGGCTCCATTATTATAAATCATCTTAGGATAACTTTTCAAGAATTTCCCAAATTCAATTGCAAACTGTTGTTATTTATCACCCATAATGCACAACAGGTAACCATCAGGCTTCTGCCACTGCATTTTTTAAATTACTTAAGATTGGATCTATTTTACTTTCCAAAGATAAGATATGACCTGTATTACAGTTATGACTAGCAATAAAACTAATTACTAAAGGTAATTTGTTCATTTGAACTACCTACAAAATAAATAACTAATTAGATTTATATTAGTATTTACATGTTATTTTTATATTTACTGAAAAATAATAATAATAATAATAACATATATATATTTTTGTTACCTGATAACTGCTATACATGCATATAATTGTTTTATTTTTTCCTAATCCTAATTTGCTTCCTTGGTCTGTTGCCATTCCAAATGTTGATAAGAAGCTTGCTCTCATGGCTAATTCAGGTGTTGTATCATCAGCCACAGATACAACAGGTACTCCATCTCTGTCTGTTATCAAGATACTATGAAGTCCTTCTACACTGTTTAGAAGGCCATAAAGAAATTTTCTTAATTCCTAAAGTAATACAAATAAAGATATAAATAATGATAATTAATAACATATTTTTATATTATGATTCTACACACACACACATTAGTATCATAATATCAATATTATAGATACATAGTATTATTATAATACTAAATATTTTTATATATTACTCAGAAATATATATTTCTAAAAAAACATCTTCTAATTATTTCAAAATTAACTTTATATTCTTTCATAAATTACAATAGCAATCATAACAACATTAAATAGGTGATTCTCGTGCTGAATACAAATATGAAAATTTTTTTGTTTTTTTTAAGAATTTCGAAAAAAAATACAATTTTCAATTTTGAATATTATGTTTTAACCAGTTTTAACTAGTCCATAAATGTTTCTCACATAAAATGATTTTGCAGGCCTTCTCAAATATAATAATATATATTTTCACAGTATTACAAACATTTAAATATGTTTAAACAGTAACTGAAGAGGATATTCAAAATGTACCAATTTTTGTGAATGTTTTTCAATTATTTTAAAAATAAGAATCTAGAAGAAAATCGATTGAGAAATTAAAATAATTTCTCAAACACATGAAGCAGTGATTTTGAATAAAGCTTGATTTTCTTCTCGATACAAATGAAGATCTGTATTCATTTGAGGAATTGTATTTATTATTATATTTATTAAATATAATTATTTATGACAAAAATAATAAATTGAAAGATAATATTTCATTATTGTATTTTTAGAATTTTTTACATGTAACATATTTTATTACATTCAGTAATTTAATGTATAAAATATTTTTATTTATTATTGCATTGAACACTAATATTTAGATTAATTATATAAATTTATTATTTTTATAATAAAATAAAATATATAAACAATAAATGTAGCAAAATAAGTTAACATAATTGCATGACTGTAAGTCTCTTGTATTAAAAAGAACATCAAATAATTGTTGATATTGAAGATCAATGGTAATACCTTATATGTTATAGAACTATTTTAATTTTTCAAATGAAATCTATGTTTTAACTTTCTTTCATAAGTTCTACAAGAACAAGATCTGTTCTATCGTCTGTTCTTGTTGTATTTTCTCCCTAATTTTGAAGATAAATTAAGAAATATGTATAAATACATTTCGGATGATCTATTTATTTTGAGGACTTTTTAAACATATTTAAATGTTTATAATATTGTAAAAATATATATTATTATATTTGAAATTATTTGTAGAATCATTTGATATAAAAAGTATTTGTGTGTAATAAAAAGTTTTACTGTTGAAAAAATTCAAAGTTAAAATTTGCATTCTTCAAAGAAGTCGATTTTGATGGACGAAATCGTCTTCATATTTGTATTCGTCGTACAAAATTCTACAAGAATTATTAATTATTGTAACATGAAATATATTGTGAAGTGCTGTCTATACATAACCTTAAAATATAGATTATACTATCTTTCACAAAATAATGCAATGTAATCGTAAAACTTACTGCTGTCATTTTTAATATTCACTCTGATAAACAATGTAGTAAATCATAAATCTATTAGAAATTAGTACAAATCTTAAATGTTAGGATCAACAAATGTTGCTTTTGACAGATTGACATATGATAAATATAGAATGCGCACGCATCGCATTTAAACTATCGTAATAAAAAATTATTTCGAGACAAAATTTAAATTTGGAAAATTTATAATAGTTTTTGAAGATTATATTTGCTATCTAATTTACGAATTTTAGAGATGTATTAATATTTAATTAATATCAATGTTGCAATTAATTTGTAATATTATTAATATTAATGATTTGGTTTTGTTAGAAATGGTAATTTGTTTTTTTAAGTGTAAAGTTTATTTTTTACTTTACATTTTGTTTTTATAATATTTGAGGTGATGTTAGATTGTTTATTTTAAAGGAACTACAAGATACTTTGAATACAAAATAATATAGTAACCTGGCATCAATATAATTTGTAATAATATTTTTATTAGAAAATTTGATTTGCTCCAATGAAAATTGATAAGAAATTAACCATAATGATTGAAAATAACAATAATTAATTATAATGGATAAATTAATGGATTGTGAAAATTATACTTAAGAAAATGAATTCTACTTTTGAAAATGAGAATTCATATCATCAAAGTATTATCATTAATATAACAATTACAGGAATTTGTATATATTATCGTTCAATATTAGGAAAAAAGACATTAATTTCTATTATTACTTTCCGTGAACATCCACATGTTAATTTGTACTAAGATTACTTGAACAACCTCCATACATAAACATTTTTGGTATATCTTGACCATAATATACTTTTGTATTCTGTGCTAATGCTTCATATTTCTTTAATTCTAAAAATTCTTCAGTAAGAAGAAGTTTATTTGCTTCAGCCTGCATTTTTGTTTGATAATATTCAGCCTCTGAACGACTTTTCTCTCTTGCTAAATGCATTTCATCTTCAATAGCTGCTATTCGCTGTTGAGACTCTTTTTCCATAATTTTTTGATTATACTGTATTTTTGCTACCTGTGCCTCTTTTTCTGCTTCAATAACAGCCTTTTTTCTATCAGTCTCTGCATCCTTTTCAACGACTTTTTGATGCTGTGTTGAAATTAAAAGTTTCGTTTTTTCTGCTTCCCTGTAATAATTAGTGAAATATTGTTTAACTTCTTAAAATCATTAATTTTTAACTTAAATTTATACTGTACTTACATTAATTCATAATTTTTTCTGATAGTTTCTGGAATTTTTGGTTTAGTAACTCTAACTGCATGAATACTTAAACCAGGTGCTAAATCATTCAAATCCTTTTGTAAAGCAGTTTTCAAATTTTCATCTATTTGATCAAACAAGTCTATATATACTTCGTGCAATGTGTGTACAGAACAAAATTGGTTTAATTCATGGTGGATTTTATTAAATATTAATGTTTGATCATAATCTGCTGTGAAGTTTCTCACCATGTTATAAACTATAATTAAGAATATGAATGCAAAATGTTACGATAATTCATAATTATAGTATAGTTAGACTACAGATCTTTATGCATTTATGAGAAATTTAGAAATGTAGAAATCTGCAGAATGCATGTAAATTGTAAAAATATATGAAATATCTAATGTAAACTTGTTATAATATTTTGTAGTGGAAACAACTCTCCGCTTCAATTACATTTCTTTATTTGTATTCGTAAACATTTGAAATTGCATAAAAATTTGCAGTTTTTTTCATAATTTAATGTACGTAATTAATAAAATTTTTACCACTGTTTGCATCTAATATATTTACAACTTCTATACGATCAAAATAGATCATTACACCACCACTTGTTCCACATGGAACATTCTTTACTTCATCTGTCTGTAATGTAACTTGAACAGAGCGATATGTTGTTAATAAGGGTATCATCATATGAAATCCAGGATTGCTGACTTGAGGCAATAATGCTCCACCCTATATCATTGAATAAAAATGTATATGTTGTAAATTATATTATAATGTATTTATTATTTACTTTATTTTATTTTATCAATTACTTACTCTAAAATAAACACCAACATGTCCTTCTTCTATACGATGTAAAGAAAAGTTGAAAACTATTGCCAAGCAAATACAAAAGCATATTCCAATAATGCCTTGGTCAAACATACTATTTATTTGCTAAAATAGCAAAATTCCTTGTTGTACAAATTAAAGAAATTAATAATCTGATATATATATATATATATATATATAAATATATATAATATTTAAAATATAATTTATATATATATATATATTTATATATTTATTACAACAAACTATACCTTACTAATTTTTGTATTATATATAACAACAATATTTATTATAAAACCAATGATTTGTTTATTTGCTTTATTTATACTTTTCTCATAGAGGTTATATCTAGTTTGTATTGTAAAATTTTATAAATCATTAGAATATTACCTGTTTGCGACAGCAAATATTTTAAGAAATAAATAAATTTTATAAATTTCAGCAAATTTAAATTTCCGATTTATAAAAATTGAATATTTTATGTTCTAACCAACTATGTTGTTTCAGTTGGCGTACTAGTTTTTATTATAAATAAATTAAATCTTTCAGTCATGTTCTATTAAAGAATTAACTCGATTTGTAAAAATTTTATTTTAATAGAATTTCCACAAACGTACATACTATGAATGTCACACATTTTAATATTATTCAAGATCAGCAGAAATTTATAATCATTAAAATAGGACAACGTTAACGGCTGGGGAAAATTTTTTATAAGAAAATGATAACTAAATAATTCCAAATTATTGTCAATATTATTAAAAACAATTTAAGATAAAACAATTTAAAATAAAACTTCAAATAAGAATAATATAATTTATTCTGTGATACTGTTAGATTAATATAGTGATATTTTTGATCACTAGAGTTATATACATATAATGTTCGAAATGGTATAAAATCATTAAAAAAAATTTCTTATTTAAATTACTAATATTTGTTTCATTTTTACATAACTAATACTTTGTTACATTCTCACATAATGATAAAAATTCGTATTGCATAGTAATCATCATTGTCATCATCAATGTAAAAGATACTTCATATCCATTGTCCATTTGTTTATTTCCCTTTATTTATTTATTTTTTGTAATCTTCTTCTTTCACGAATAGTAAGCTGTTCAAGTTGACTCAAAGCCTTAACGTCGGCTATAGTTAGATTCAGTGTCTTTAATTTTTGTAAAGCACGTTTGGCCAATTTCCCTTCTGGAGTGTCCGTTGGCTCTAAAAGGAGCATAGTTAGGGACTGCTTCAATATAGTTGCGGCTTCTTCAAGGCGCGAAGTCAATTCCATTGATGAAATTTGTTCTCTCGAGTGCGCATGATTTGCTAATGACACCATTGGTAAATGCAATTCGTACATGATTATTGCTAAAAAATATCTTCCTGTTAATAGGCGACATTTTATATTAACCTTATTGATATTTATACTGTGCTAAAATTAGCACTTAAGCATACTGTAGAATTAAAATTCGAACAAATCAGTTTTCATTGCTTTTACATGTTTAATTACGTACTTTAGTACGAGCAATTATTCGAGTAAATTATTGGTTAAAAAAATACCTTTATATCGAGATANCGACACCATTGGTAAATGCAACTCGTACATGATTATTGCTAAAAAATATCTTCCTGTTAATAGGCGACATTTTATATTAACCTTATTGATATTTATACTGTGCTAAAATTAGCACTAAAATAAGCATACTGTAGAATTAAAATTCGAACAAATCAGTTTTCATTGCTTTTACATGTTTAATTACGTACTTTAGTACGAGCAATTATTCGAGTAAATTATTGGTTAAAAAAATACCTTTATATCGAGATATTCCTGGTTCAATAATTTCCAGCAATTCGTACATTTCTCTACATATGAGCAACATATTCTCCATAATCCTTTTCTTTGGATTTGGCTTCACCGCTTCGAATCTATAAATAGCCAACAACTTTTGCTTCACCATTAGGACTAAAAAATGATTTCGATGCAGAGAATTCAATAATTTCCTCCTTAAAATATCTAGCTCCTTGATTGTTAAAAAAATGCAAATCAATAAATGCAAATTGAACAGACGTTTTCAATAATGTACAACTCCATACACAATTCCATTATATACGAACCTTAGCATCCTGACTGTCCACTTCATCGATCAATGATTTGCACAGATCTAAAGTGGTCTTGACAAGGCATCCTGCTATGCGGTGTTCGCACTTGTTACATTTCCATTTTGTTTCCTTTTTATATGGAAACATTGTCAAAGGATCCTCCATTCCCATGTAACCTTCTTTACATCGTGGACACAGGATGCTGCTTATATGTGATCCCATTTCATACGGATCTCTACACACCGAGCATTCGCATTCGAAATATTTCGTATTTTTTAAATGATATCTGCGAGATAATGTTCCCTAGTGTAAATAAAATATAAACAAAATCATTAATAAAAAAGAATCTCTTCGCAACTTCACTATTCTTGATTGAATTGGAAGCTTTCACGTGTAATATAGAATAATAATAATTTTAAATGATTTCCAGTTTCAAGATTTCCACACACAGGATTTCGTATACTGATTATAAATATTATAATAAGCATAATAAACAAACCAAAACAGGCGAAGAATAATTAAAGCAAATGGCATCGCCTTCTTTAATTGGTAGACTGGCATATACGATTAACTTAAAATTGTTATCCGCAGTTAGATGAAGGTTACCCCTGCAGTTGTGCGAGAGCAAAGAGGCCTGCATAAATAAACCTCGTAAATAAAGTCCTTCTATGCGTCCTGGGGGCCTAAGCTCGAGAGAATTAACATCTACTATTCCGCACATTAGTTGAAGCACTTCCGGGATAGATGGATCGTTATCAGGAATTAAATTAAGTGATTTCATCATCTGTTTGAAATAACAAATATTATTACGAGAGAAACTCCCTTTGTTCCATTCCTTTATTTCTTATACTTACAGCTACGATATTTATTTCTCTGTCTTCCCAGTCTTCTGTGTCTCTCCTTTCATCCATATGAGCTTCCATAGTTTTGACTCGCTCCCATAATTTCGGGTCCCTCTCTTTTAACAGCCAGAGTCGTAAAATGAACAATGTGCTGATAACACAATCCATATTTTCCCTCAATAGATCTTTGTTAGTTTCGAATACGTCACACTCGTCCGACGTGTGGTGGCCCGATCGTTCCTGAAATGTTAATAATCGATGATAAATGATAACGTTTGAGCAAAACGATACGCTTTGCCGAGTTGAAAGGAATAACGGGAGATAAAATTTGAGTACATTGACAATGACATGTCATTTATTTTTGCACGTACGTCGCAAGCATAGCCACAGAGAGGGGCGATCGTGCATTTCGAGCAAACGTATTGCTCATTTTCTTCAAACGGTGGCAAGATGCTCAAACATGCGAAGCATAACGGATTCCTGTTGCAACTTATTGGCCCAACAACAACCGGCTCTTCTCGAAATATCACCTCACCTTGCTTTAAGTCCGTTGTCGCCTGTAAATATCTAAAAGAACGCGACGAATTGAAAATAGCAGAGAGTGTGAGAATTTGTGAAAATTCAACGTAGACCCGATCTCAATATCCTTCGACACAGATTTAATTTAGAGACGTCTACATGTCCAGGTCAAATACGTTTTCATAAAGTTTATGTTTATACCTGCCCANCAGTACAGTTTATGTTTATACCTGCCCAATTTCTCTGAATAAGCAACTTTATACTTCAACGTGGGAGCTGCAGTGCTTTCTAATGTTCCTTCCATCGTGATATATTAGGCGAGCTATTTCCGTCAATTACTCGAANTAAAGTTTATGTTTATACCTGCCCAATTTCTCTGAATAAGCAACTTTATACTTCAACGTGGGAGCTGCAGTGCTTTCTAATGTTCCTTCCATCGTGATATATTAGGCGAGCTATTTCCGTCAATTACTCGAATGAGGTGCGTGTGCAGCGCGAAATTAACGAAAGTTCGACGATATTATGCATTTCCAACAATTCGCAACTGAACATCGAAGTACACCGAAAAGTTATATACCGGAAGCCGTCTGTCCTTTAATACTCTCGATATTATTAGAAGTTGTAGTGTCCGCGCGTGCTTAAGTAGTCGACAATTCACAACAAAACAATGCGCAGACATCACGTTACAAACAGCAACGTCCTATCCGCATTTTAAAATAGATCGTTTCTCTAAATGTTAATTAGAAAGAGACGAGAAATTTAAATCTGGATTAATTCAAATGATACTCCAGCGATCTAACATTTAAAAAAAAAAAAAAAAAAAAAAATAATAATAAGGAAGGATTTTATTNATCAGAGATATTTTCTATTTCGGGTTCCTCTATGTTACGTTTATATTTTCAAATGTTGTCAACGTAATGATAACAAGTTCTTAGCAAGGCATGTTTAATTATTTCCTTGTACGTATTTATTACGTACAGTATTGCATAACTTTATTAGTAAGAAATACAAAGTTTGATATACATATATATATATATATATATATATATGTATATTATAATGTATAATAAATATTTATAAATTGTTTATCGATTCTTCGAGTTGAAGCAGAGATTCTTTAGCGACGATGCCTATTTGACCTTCTGGTGTATCCGGTGGTTCTAAGCACAAGATTGACCCAGCCTCCTTCAAAATAGTAGATGCATCTATCATTTTCGATTTTAGGGTGGCTTCGTCGATCATTCCGGTGTTCCACAGTGTCTTGGCGGTGAAAAGCAAAGGGGCATGGAGTTCGTACAAAGTCATTCCTTTATTGATAAAGATCGAATGTTAATAAATCGTTTAGTATTATAAATAACTCAGGTGGCAAGGTACAAGCTATTAAACGATGAGTGAGATAGATAATTATAAATGATTACCTCTTATACGAGAATAGCCAGGTTCTATGACGTCTATGACTTGAAGTAACAACTTGCACATATCGATTTTGTGTTCTAACACCACGTCCGGCAAATCATCCAAGAGATATTCGTCCATACGGCCGTACATTTGTGTCAACGAATGTCTGCAATATCAAATTATTTATATTTCCCTACAGACTTATTAATACTGATAAGATAAACTTGCAACTAACAAATACTTTGGACTCAGTCCCTGTGATCTTCTATTTCAGTGTGGATCGTGAAGTATTGAGATATCATTATAACTGATCGCTCAATCTCGTATTTTAATTTTATCTTTGCTTATTCGTGTATTACTATATTTTCACCTTTATTTGTGCATTTTAATTAAATAACTGTATTCTCCCCGTAGAATAAATAAGTAAATAAGTAAATAAGTAAATAAGTAAATAAGTAAATAAGTAAATAAGTAAATAAGTAAATAAGTAAATAAGTAAATAAGTAAATAAGTAAATAAGTAAATAAGTAAATAAGTAAATAAGTAAATAAGTAAATAAGTAAATAAGTAAATAAGTAAATAAGTAAATAAGTAAATAAGTAAATAAGTAAATAAGTAAATAAGTAAATAAGTAAATAAGTAAATGAATGAATGAATGAATGAATGAATGAATAAGTATCAATGAATATTATTGTTTATTATTTGTTTATATAGACAGGTTTGTAGACAAGTAAAACATGCAATCTCTGCATAATTTTTCTTAATCGTGTAACATTCGTATGAGACTTTGCACATGAACTGATTCATATATTTCGTCATCATATATTTCAATCTTTACGTGTATTCTCAGAATCATAACCAGCTGGCATAAATATGTAATATAATCGCTCTTTTTCTCCTTTCATTCATATTGATTACACACATTAATTATTAGTAGATTGAAATTTGAGGATAATAAAAACAGAGAGTATGTGCAATATATGAAAGTAGATGAAATATCGAAAGTAGAGAGTACTTGTTTCAACTTAGATGTTGTCCCAACAAGAATTTCAACTTAGAAAGAATTTCTCCCTATTCTTTTAATCGTGTCCATTAAAATCAAATATCAAAGCATCCGCAGTCTAATTACTGTTATTCAAAGAAATGATATTTACCTTAATATTGTGAGAAAAGCATGTCGGGGATGTAGAACTGAATGATATTTCTTTACCACTGTCTCCCTCGCTTGAATAGCTTCAGGTCCCTCGTTGATGGTCTCCACTGTATCCACTTCTGCCTGTATGATCTGCAACACTTTTCGAACGGCTGCCCCCGAGGTCGTAAATTCACAATGTGTACACTTCCATGAACTTTCTGGATCTGTAACAGAAAATTTGTCAATCAATCGAAAATTCTCTCATCACGATTATACCTATTATATTATGCTTATTTAGACAAATGAGCGAGACAACTGTATGCAACCAGGTGTTTACCCAAAGAATCTAACGATAACACAATCCCGTTGTCACACTTGTTGCATTTCAACGAAGACATGTGTGTTCCAAGTTCGGTGGGATCTGAACACCTTGGACAGGCACAGGCGAAATATTTCCCTTCGAGAAGATGTTCTCTTCTCAACATCGTAGGAAGTAGCGAGTACGTGTAACTTCCGTAAAATTCACCACCTGGAGGAACTTTCATTGTAGCACGTAATCGTATTCTGCAAACGATAAGATAGAAGAAATTCTATAAAATATCAAATAGAAATTCTATTCTGGCTGTTAAATGGCATCGTGATTTATTATTGAATTCAAGTAATTGCCATTTTTACCTGTAATCAGCCAGTGATATACTGTGACATGTGTTTGAGACGCACGAATGGTTCATCAGGGCCACTGTTGGATAAAGTGCTCTCGCGGTAAATCCTTTTGCTGTTCGAATCTCGAACGTATTCACTTCTAGGATTCCACAAGCTGTGTGAACTTGTTCTTCCGAGAATCTAAGCAATAAAAAATAAGACATAAATTGAAAATAAAGATACGATTATTTATATTTCTCTCACAGAGTTGGCGAGTAATCACCTGTCTAATTTAAGCCGTTTCCCTGCGTATTCTACTACATTGATGTGATCCAGTTGCCATTGCTTTTTCTCACTTCTTATTTTATTGTGGGCTTCCATGTTTTTTATCTCATTGTTCCACCTTTCAGGATTCCTCTCTGACTCTAGGAGCAATCTTAACGGAGTTATACACTCTAATTGCGGTACTCCATTTTTGCTCGTCTCTTCTAGAGCAGCTTGCACATCGAACTTCTCGTTGGCTTGTACGAATACCTACGAATAAGATAGTTGTCATATTTCTTTTAATGTCATATTTCTTCACGCTTTCGTTTCTTTCTTCTTCGTCTCTTATATTTTACGATGTAAGTGGAAATTAGCAAACGAAGCTTCCGCTTCCGATTGCAGTATATGAAAGTTATTGCGAAAGCAAGTGTTAATTGCAGAAAGTGGAAGGCAGTTTAAAGTCTACTAATTGCTTTTTCTTTTTATCCTCTTATGATTTTTACCTGACATTCGTAATCCTTGTGTTGCGGCTGGTTTTCACAATCTTCCGAACATACAGGCCAACCACACCTCGAGCAAAGAGGTTTATCGTCCACTGATGGAGGCCACGGTGCATAACAGGAAAGGCACAAAGGGTACGTGAACGCCTTTGGTCCGACTACAAAAGGCATTTCTGTGACAATTTCTTCGCCCGCTTCCAACTCTTTGTTAGCTACCATGTATCTGGAAAATGTAGTATTTCAAAAATTTCAAACGATGTGCATTTAAATTGTAATATAACATAAAACATAGAATATCAAAGTGCGTTCCACTATGTTTAAGAAGAACAATATTTAAATAATGGATTACCTCCCTACTTTATCATTCTGAAGAATCTTGTATGTCGCTGTGCTTTCCTCCGTTGATGTCGATTCTCCCTAATGAAAAAAAAAAAACAAAATTAATAAAGTATTTTTTATAATATTGAAAAACTGATTTGTAATTTTGAAAACTTTTACCTAATGTAAATATGTATGGTAATTTTTCAATAATCGCAATATTTTTTTATGCAATAAATGCATAAAATGTGAAAAATAAGATCATTAGCAGGTAGGCTGTATAGCAATGTACATATGCAAACAAATCAATTTGATACATCGATTTCGTAAGTGACGGTGGATAGTTTCGTATTATAGACTACTGCTTCGTTACTTTTTAATCAATCAACGACCAGTGAAGACTTTCTTTACTTTCTTTACAGCAATGTCGTACGAAATTTGAATATATTAAATGTAAAATTCAATATGATTATTCAGTATGAATAATGTAATAAAAAAATGTAAATTCAATATGAATAATATAATTCAAATGTAAAATTCAATGAATCTTCAATATCAATATCTTCATACTAAAATCATCAATATGAATCTTCAATATCAATATCTTGATACTAAAATCATCAATGTGAATCTAAAATATCAATATCTTGATACTAAAATCATCAATATGAATCTTCAATATCAATATCTTCATACTAAAATCATCAATATGAATCTTCAATATCAATATCTTGATACTAAAATCATCAATGTGAATCTACAATATCAATATCTTCATACTAAAATCATCAATATGAATCTTCAATATCAATATCTTGATACTAAAATCATCAATGTGAATCTTCAATATCAATATCTTCATACTAAAATCATCAATGTGAATTGTAGTACAATTGCATTAACATCTTGTAACCAACAGTACTTATGTTAGTAAATAAAACAGTGAACATGTGTAAATAAACGAATCAGTAAAGAACATAGCAGAGATTTTTATTAATTAAATTTCAAACATACCGAGCTTTTTTGAGACATGGTTGATCAACAATCAATCGATATTGGTAGCAATATCTTCCAAATCGTTTTTATACGTACGTAACGCTTCCTTTGCGTTCGTATGGCACGATCTACTGCAGAAGAAGACTACAAACAGACTGAAAATTAATTTCGCGCAAACGTTTATATATACAATCGCCTTATTAAAAATATACTATTCACGAAGGGTTTTGCCAAAGTATAATCTAGATCGTTCACCATCGTCTTTCAAGAAGAGTCTCGGTTTACGTAGATTCTCGGTAGCACACTCTGCATCGAGCAACTATTTCTATTTTAGGACCCTAAAATATGCTGTTTTTAACTACTTCGAGAATTTTACGAGATGGTCGAAGCAAAAAAAAATTTCTATGATTAATTACGTAAACGTGTAATTCATGTATATTTCACTAATTTTTTTTCACTGCGTTATTAATACGTTTTGTTTTTTTTTTTTTGCGAAAGAAAAAGAAGAATATGAATTCAGTGAGCAACTTTTTAAATGGAGATAGAAGAAATTTAAAGATTGACGAGTAGACGAAAGTACTAGAACAATAGATATTTTTGGTCAACTAATTTGATATATAATTGTTATCATATATTAAAGTAAAGAAACAAATTTCATTAATTTCGTGTTTCTGTTCTAGTTTTTGAATTAATTTGATTTCAGGTAAAGAAAAAAAAAAAAAGAGAAATTACAAATGTTTTTTCTTTCTTCAATATATTAACTATATCAACTATAATTAAAAGGTACATGTGTTTAAAATTGACATAGTCGTAGTCGTAGACAATTTATAATAGCAATCTGTTCATTGAATTTTATTTACTAATAGAGAGATATAGCAGGTACATGATTTTTAGTAATAAAGGAATAATTCATTATATGGTTGGTGATTCATTGAGACTTGATAATCACATGAATTGAATATGTAGTTCGTATACTTTTTAGAGTGATAAATATTTTTCTCTTAGATATCCTTATCTTTTACTGAACGCTCAATAAACGGTTGGATCAGGATGTATATAAAATCCACGCCTATGAGCAAGATCTTCAAGGTTACGTAATATTTAAATAGTAAATCAATATGAAAATTAAATTGCGTAGTATGTCTCGTTTAATGAGGAGAAATATCATTCTGCTTATACAATGTGATTTTATTCCATGTATTTTATTAAAATTTTTACACAAAAATAGACTATAACTTGTTTCTATAAGGTATTCTGCGCATGCGCAAGCACAGTTGCGCGCAGGTTCCATTTTCCTCTCCCGGCTCGTATATCGTCTCACGTACGCAATTCCGAGTCGAAGTTACGCAGTTTTCTGCACTTGTTTGTCTTATAACATAGAACATAAGTAAGTACTAATGAATTCTATCGTTTGTACATCGTAAATTTAAGTCAAATTTTTTGTTCACATGCACAGACCGCGCGGGTACACGCAAGAGAAATTAAATCTTTGTAAAGCCGGCATGAGTTGCTAGCAATGTCGTTGGACTATCGTCTGGCAGTGTTATAAACTAAACTTCTTATTAACTTTGCAAATCCATATAAATTTAAACGCATTGTCCTTTTCTTTGTGATCTAACCTGTCACATTGTTTTTATTGGACGATTTCGCGCGTGTGACAGTATAAAATTCAATTCACTTTTGAGAATTGGAAATCACTGATTTACTCCTTATGTAATACCAAGACAGGTCAATATCACTCCATTTTTGCTCTATATTATTGTTAAATTAATTACATATTATTACTTAATATATTTTCTATTTTTTTTTCTAATAATAATAACTTTTCGTTCTATAATTTATTATTTGTATTACAATTTTTGTCAGAAAATATATAATTAATTTGATATTTATTGTTCTATTATATGTATTAAATATTACAAAATACATATTAAATAATTTTCAAAGAAATTTGCGACACTTATGCGATACATTGTTGGCAATCTATCATTAACCGGATTCATCTTTTACCCATTTTTGTAATTTAAAAATATAACTGTAAATTAATTACCACTGACATGTCTTTTCATTGATTAAGATTTGAATTTTTTAGATTATTTATCTTATTCAGATTGATAGGTATCATTATCATTTTAGTCCTTTAATATTATGCATCTTCAAGTAAATATATATATTTTTTAAAATATCATTTTTGCTCATATATAAGTAATTGTTTTTGCTAAAAAAAAAAAAAAAAAAAAAAAAATATTTAATAAAATTAATTGTTTTTGCTAAAAAAAAAAAAAAAGAAATAAAAATATTGTTTGGATAAATGTACACTATTGTAATGAAAAATAATTTTATGTAATTATTTAATGTTTTTACATAGATCATGGCACCACCAACATATGGTGATTTAGGCAAAAGTGCTCGTGACTTATTTTCCAGTGGATATCATTTTGGTCTAATCAAGTTAGATGTAAAAACAAAAACTAAGTCTGGCGTAGAATTCTCCAGTGGTGGAGTATCTAATCAAGATAGTGGAAAAGTATTTGGTACTTTAGAAACTAAATATAGTATCGATGACTATGGATTAAAATTCAGTGAAAAGTGGAATACTGATAATACACTTGCTACTGATGTTACTTTTGCCGATAAATTGCTCAAAGGTCTAACTCTTGGTTATGGCTGTACCTTTTCTCCGCAAACAGGGTAAAATTTATTAAATCATATCTGTATTTTATACCTTATTTATTGATATTTATATTAATATTTATTTAAAGTGAAGTAATTTAAAATATTATTTTAATGCATTACCAGAGAAACATATAGCTGTTTTGTTGTAGAACCAAGACTGGAAAACTAAAGACTTCATATAAACATGATAATGTATCTGCCAATGCTGATTTTGATCTTAGTCTTTCTGCTGGTCCTTTGGTAAATGCATCAGCTGTTGTAGGATATCAAGGTAAAGAAAAGATAGTATATATATTTAATTTGTGGTATAGATTTGTTATTTATATTAGCATGTAATATTATATCATTTGCTTTTTTTTTTACCTTTGGTAAATGCATCAGCTGTTGTAGGATATCAAGGTAAAGAAAAGATAGTATATATATTTAATTTGTGGTATAGATTTGTTATTTATATTAGCATGTAATATTATATCATTTGCTTTTTTTTTTAGTACTGAACTTGAAAAATTAAATATTTAATAGTTATATTGTTGCTCCCATCTGATTTCTTGTAATTCCATTCAAGTCCTTCTCCTTTTTATTCTCCTGTTATTCCAGGAAAAATGATGTAAGATTATGATATAAAACAGATTAAATCAAATTTGTTATGTCATGTGATGCAATGATTAAATTTTAGGTTGGTTGGCTGGATACCAGGCCTGCTTTGATACGCAGAGAAACAAACTGACAAAAAATAATTTTGCACTTGGATACACGGCATCTGACAAATTTGTTATGTCATGTGATGCAATGATTAAATTTTAGGTTGGTTGGCTGGATACCAGGCCTGCTTTGATACGCAGAGAAACAAACTGACAAAAAATAATTTTGCACTTGGATACACGGCATCTGACTTTACTCTTCATGCAGCAGTGTATGTATAATTGTTATAAATATTGAGAAAAGATAATTTAATGATAAAATTTTCATTCTTTAATATCCTGCTGTGCGTTTTGCAGAAACAATGGTTGCGACTTTAGTGGCCTCATTTATCATAAAGTAAAACCAGAATTAGAAGGTGCAATTAATCTGGAGTGGAATTCAAGTAACAATGTGACACAATTTGGAATTGCTACGAAATATAATCTTGATCGAGATGCATCTATCAGAGCTAAAGTTAATTCTAACCTTCAAGTTGGTTTAGGATATCAACAAAAATTACGTGATGGTAAGTGATGCTTTTAATTTATACAAAATGTTACTCTAGTAAAAGACTCGTGGTAGAGTAACAATTATATTTGATATGTTTTCATCAATTATTCTAATATATCTATTAAATCAAATTGATTGTCGATGATTATTTACTGTGTTATATTTTATTTATAAAAATATTTTAATATTTGATTTACATATTCTTTAATATATTTAGGTGTAACTCTAACGCTGTCTACAAATATTGATGGAAAGAACTTTGGCTCTGGCGGTCACAAGATTGGTCTTGCATTAGATCTTCAAGCTTAAGTATGAGTCAGACACAAAAGGACTTCACTCACTTTTAAGGTCATTTCATGGCCTTTGTGTCATAAAGACAGTATCACAGTACATGCTTCAAAGTATTGCCTATAACATATAGATAGGTTTGTCCCAAAATAGATACCACATATAATACGTATAAACATGGTATGGTAACAATATCTTATCATGAACAATACGGTTTACAAATTCTTAACTAAAATAGAAGTGTTCTATTTTTTCTTCTTTCATATCTGATATGAATGATGCAGCTTAATATAATACGTATAAACATGGTATGGTAACAATATCTTATCATGAACAATACGGTTTACAAATTCTTAACTAAAATAGAAGTGTTCTATTTTTTCTTCTTTCATATCTGATATGAATGATGCAGCTTGTCAACAGTTCCTCATGAACAAGCAGTTTAATAAAATTAAATGTTAATTACTCTGAACATAATTATGAAAAATATAATCACGGAGTAACGTTGATCACAAATACGGATAAAATTAAATTAGAAAAAAA
>NIPQ01089815.1:0-12466 GCA_002806875.1 Lepidotrigona ventralis hoosana
TCGTTTGTTTTTTTTTTTTTTTTTCAAAATGTGAAACGGGCCTACCGATTGTATAACTTGCGTTATAACCGTTCCGTTAAACTGTCTCTCGGACAATGAACGTAAGGGTGGAAAAGCTGTAGACAAAGAAAAGTACCGAGTAGTGACGAGTCCACGGTGATTCTCTGTATATCTTGAGAATTGGAGGAAAGAAAAGGGAAAGAAAGAAAAGAAGAACACGACTCGTAGAGAAAAACACTAAGTATAATACGTTTCAATCCAAACTTAATCGAAGCAATTACGAGGACGTCCCGAGATCTACAAAGCATTATTATTATTATTATTATTACTATTATTATTATTATTATTATTATTATTATTATTATTATTATAAATATATATATATATATTATATACTTATATGTATCCTTCGAGAAAAGGTAAACTCAATTGTTAGAAGAAAAACTGACTTTATACAGTATTAACTGAGTTTGACTGCTATGAAAAGAAATTCATATATTTTATTGCATCGTTGACCTTGAAGCTTCGAATTCGACTGAATGAAAAAAAAAAAAAAAAANGAAAACGGGTTGACTAGATTTAGTAAAATATTTATTTGCGCGTGATGCGCGCATTTAAGAACGAGGATGAAACGAGGTTGAAGGAATCTCTCGACGAGAGATGATAATTTTGTTTCCGTCAGTCTAAATCGACAGCTACACCTATACATATAGTTTGTGACTTATAGTGGATGAAATGATGGTGGAAAAAGAAAAAAAGAAAAGAAAAAAAGGAAAAAAAAATGATATCCAAGTGTAAACGGGCCTTAACGTTTTCTCGAGTTGTCCTTTCACCACCCACACATCGCCGAAGACGCATGGGAAACTTTGTAAATATCACGCCGTGAACATTTCAGAGACTCTAATATTTGATAATCATATTATAAGTCCATACAGGTTACTCGCGTCATAGTCACTAGAATAGACGCGTAAAATATCAGGTCACTAAAACGTTATTACTTTGATTTCTCGATATGTCTTTCGTTTCATGTTCGTTCAGCGAGTAGTACGTGTACTCTATGTTTCGCGTCTAATGACAACAAACAGAATAAAGAACAAAAAAAAAAATATATATATATATATATATAAAGAAGATATTTGCACGCAATCGAGTTGTAATAATCATGTAACGATATCATTACTAATAACGACATTAGTGATAATACAGTTATCTATACGCATATAAAAAAAGAAAGAACAAAAAAAGAAAAAAAGGAAAAGAATAATGTATCGCGAGAGAGGAGTGTAGGCAAGGATTATGATTCGAATGATTGTTATGCAGAATCCTGTNGAATTTTCCCTGTTGCAGCTTCTTAATGGCATTCTGATCGTAAGTATTTTCATCCAATTTAACAAATTGCTCTGCATTCGATTCCAGGTAGAAAGAGACGTCTTTGGCCTCGCTAATGTGATCTGTATCGATGCTAGCCGCTTTCCTCATGCTTTTCACGGTCTTAACGTTGATCGTAGAATCAGACTCGGTTGATTTGTCCTCATTTGGCTCCACAATACTGGCCAAACTCGTCGAAGAGCTAGACTTCTCTTTGCTATCTTTGCCGCTTTCCTCATGCTTTTCACGGTCTTAACGTTGATCGTAGAATCAGACTCGGTTGATTTGTCCTCATTTGGCTCCACAATACTGGCCAAACTCGTCGAAGAGCTAGACTTCTCTTTGCTATCTTTCAATTCAGCTGGTTTAGCGTCCTCTGATTTGTACATCTCGGACATCTCGTCCAGCGTCTCCAATTCGTTATTCGTACTCGACAAGCTAATACTATCCAAAGATTTCGTGTCCTCTTCAGACGTCGGATCTTTCAGGAGATCTAATTCCGCCAGAAGCTTTACGTAAGCCATGGACCTCTTGAAACCTGGTAGAAATCGATCTTCGTTCTGTAATTTTTCGTAACAGCAAGATCTGAGATCGTCGAACCACGTCTCTTTCACAGGTTCGGTTCTTATTCTGGTCAACAAAGTCTTTACCAAGACATCGTCTAACTGCAACTTAGGGGATGCCTTGTCGCTGAGGTACTGCTGGTAAATTTTGGTGGCCGCTTCCTTCAAATTTTCCAGATCCGTGTTTTTACGCTTGGTGCCCACGAGAGCAGGAGACGCTTGGGCCACGTGCAGCTTTTGCAATTCAATGTTCGATATCTGTTGCTCCGCCGATACTCTCCAGCCATAGATATTCAGGTAAAAGAACAGGTACGATTCTGCATTTATGGAGGTCATGTAGTCGATGAAGTAACTTAAGGCGATATTGTTTTTCAGTAGTTCGTCTAGAGGTAAATTCACTAACTTCTGCCCGGGTATTAGCAGCCTGTTCCAATCGGGCTGAGTACCGATCCCGTCAGCCTCCGACTCCAGCCCCTCTTGCATTCCGATAATTCTGGTTTCTAAGATCTTTTTCACATAAAGTAAACTATTCAATTGTTGCTTCACCGATAGATCATCCTCCCCTCCAGAATCCTTGGAACGAAGATGAGCTATTTCTTTACAAACTATGTTCTTTGTCGCCGTCAATTCGTCTAAGCTATCGGTTACTCTGATCACCGTTAAAAACACGTCGCTGGGTAAGCCACCTTCCTTAGCGCACTGAAAAATGAAAAATTATAAGAGGCATAATTTATTCTCCTATTCTGATAATCATCGTGATTTTGTAATACACGCACCAGCCATATACACGCCTGATTAATATAATCAGGATCAGAGAATAAATCCAACAATGGTTTGATAATCACGTTCACTAACAATTCCCTCAATATAAATCTCACAGTCAGGCAATCAAAGTCTCCCTTTGGCAATACGAGATACAACAGAATTTCAGATATTTCTGCCAAAAATTCGAGTTCCTGGATGCTGTTAGTGCATACTAGGTCCCTGCAGATTAGATTGTTCTCCATCTGCACCTCCAGATCGAAAAATATTTTCTCCAGCGACTCCTCTTCTTTCTCTTCGTTGCTCTCGATTGGCTCGGTGAGAGAAGATAAATTCGGAATGTAGAACTTGGACTGAGAATACCAGGATACATCTGTCTCGCTTTTATTCCGTCTATGTGTGGGTGTCTTTTTAGGTGTACCACTGGAAGTGCTCGAACTTGCACTACCTTTCTGCAGTTTCTTCGACCGAAGTTGCTTTATCCTCGCTCTTGCCTGTCGATACAGTCTAACGTGAGAAGCTGCATCGTCCACGAGGCGCGTAGTTAAATATGGTATCCAGTCCACACCTTTCACTCTAATTAAGAAAGAAAGAAAAGAAGCTAATGTAAAAAAGACGCATCAAACTATATGCGTTTTACGTACCGATTTGCAATATTGATGGCTATTTTCTGAGCAGTATCTCGAACGGAATATATAAATTCCTCGTCGTCTGTAACAATGCTGTACCATGGTTCCACATAATCTCTGATAACGAAATCTAATATTTCCTATACAGGGGGAAGTCGCAAATCGTACGTTACTCTTACTATTTCACGTTGGACTACATATATGTAAAAGCAATAAAAATTCTTATATCGACTATGTACTTGCAGGGACTCGTCAATAATGCGGCTGCCGGTGATTCTCCTATCTAAAGTAAAAGTCATCTTCTGGTTGGACAGATCTAGAATATACTGAAAGGAGAAGTATGTTTAAGCATGTTCAACGAAATTGACCCAGTTACACCGTGCAATATTTACTCACCTGCAGTAACTTTTCAGTCTTCTCGTTTAAGTCTTCCCTTTCAGATTTAACTGCATTGTCGACATTTGCGCCATACGTTCTATATATACACGTGATTATTCTGCAACAAGAGACAGATGGAAAAACATTGATTATCTCAATATATCTCAATATTGAAACATCAAATTTATTTGGATCAGGCTGTTTGGATCATACCCTAAAATTAAGGCTAGCAGACAAACAAACAGCTTCGCTATCATTCCAATTCCAAAGACATACACGAGTACAGCAGCCGCAACTCCAAGAAGCCCATATAGTGGAACGTTCATCTGCAAACAATTGCAGTTGTTTAAACGATAACAGATAGAGAACACTATGCAACGGAGAACAAGGCTGCAAGATGCTGAAAGAAAGTTTAACGAATACTTCTGACTCAAGATAATTAAATATAAATATACATTACTGGAAATTTCCCACTCGATGGTCTTTATCAGAGATTAAGCGTAAAGTAATAGCTCTCCTCGCGCATTATCGCGAGATTGTTTTCACAACTGAATTTTCACGAATTTTTCACTAGCCACGTCAGGCTTCACCGAAGCATTTTCTCTCATTTCACGGTTTCACTGTTTTTAAAATTAATCTGATACCAATGTCATATCTGTGATTGTCACATTGACGTTTCCATCGCGGATCGGAAGTCGAGTAAATAGACAAGAGGACGGGCAGAGTGACAGGAGCTGGCCAAGGAGGATCTTCAACAATGGAAATCTCAGGGAATAAGTACAATTCCAATGGAAATATCTTGGGAGAATTGTTTGATCAATTAGTGCGTGCTTGATGAAGAATTTGCGCACGTCGGAACAGAAATAAACGTTGACGAAACAATATGTTCCGTCTGCTACGTTCGATCGTTGTACATACGCGCGCGCGCGCGCGCGCGCCATTCTTGAGCCCCTACCTTTGGATTCCCGGATAAATGGTTCTGTGCATGCAGCTACGCACATATTGCGGTCCTCGTACGATTCATCGCACGAAACTGGTCAGCTAATCAACAGTTTATTTACATCTTTGCAGGCGAACATTAATCCAGCAAATACATCCGACGACATGTCTGGTTAATTCCGTATGCGGATGTTAGAGGCGCTTTTGCGCGCCAACTTTACATGTAAAACGTCCGATATATTATCGTCCTCTCCTGAATTTTATCTTGCCATAAAAATATTTTCATGTATATACATGTTCTGTATATTACATAAAATATTTTACAATTTTATTGACATTGTAACAAACAAAGCGCAATGTGTCTGTTATACCATGATTGATTAAATAAACTTAAAACCAATTTGAATGTATGTATGTTGTAAATTATTATGAATGTATATTCAATACAATGTTAGTATATAATGTTAAGTATGACTAACAACAAATGTAACTTATTAATATAATGAATATAATACTGACAGGATATAAATATGACAGGTGAAAGTGATTCGAACCGCAGCTATTTGTATTTCCGCGCGCAGAAACAATCCTGCGCACTTGGATGCGCAGTCATCGCACTTGACGGTACGTTTCCACGATAGGTAGATCCATCGCTGTACCAACCTTGAACATACAATAATCAATAAAATTCCTAGGAAAATGATAGTGATGTTTAGTTTTCATGTTATGCGCATTTTATTTCCAACTATTTAGACGGTTTGAAAATTTCAAACTCAAATCCGTCAACGTATACATTAACCAGTTGTCGGTATTCTCTGTGCTTGAAAAGATAATAATATTCTGAGGAGAAGAGTGTTTTTTGTGTAATTAACTGTTGAAAGAATTGCGAAGGAGCTGCTTGAAACTATAAAGGTACCTACAAACACCACATATAAAACGCATAAACCTATAAACACCACGTATAAAAATGAAGTAATATTTGAAATAATATTTTGTTTACCTTCGCGTTTTTCTTTGTAGATTATGTTTGAATATTATCCGACTCGTAACAGCTTGCTGTAATACTTCATTGAATATCTAATTCATAAGTTCAAATTTTTTTGATACGATGGATAATTGTTGCGCACCACAGTGGGCAGATTTTACACGCAGCCCGCAAATTTTTGCCGATGATTATTTCGAGATAGAACACGAAGTGCACAAACCTCAAATGTATTTTAAATATTCATCCAATTTATACCCGTGTAAGCAAGAAAATAAAAGCGAACAATCTGTCAATGAAACAAAATTTGATGACAGTTTAGAACCAGGGACGCCTGTACGTTCTAGCGTAGCGTATTTTATACCTCATGACAATAAAAAACATGCTGTGGTTCAAACTACGAACAATGAACCTCCCAAAGAGTTGAAGTTAGATGAGAAGTCCAGTAAGATTCATCAGACATGGAGTGTATCAATAACAGAGCTAACATCTGCTTTTAAGGTAATGCCGGCACAACATAAAGTTAAAAGTACAATACCCAAGAAGATTAGAGGGAGTATGTCAGAGGCAAAGTCATTGAGAGATGTTTGTATCAATGATGTGAAAAAAACAAACAATCCACAAACTGCATTTGTAAAGAATAAACATGAATCAGCGATGACATCAAAAATCGATGTTTGTTCAAAAAGCAGTCCTTCAGACCGAAGATTATCATACAAAATTGTAAAAGTTCCAAGAGCACAGCACAATGCACTTAATACAAAACAGTATTCATTTGGAAAACCAAAAGTACTTACTTGTCAGTATCGTAGAACTAGCTTAATAAAGAACCGGAAACATTCAAATCAGTTTGTAAGTTTAGCAGAGGCAATTTCCAAGTTTCAAACAGAAACGCCTGAAAGATTTCGTACTCTTAGTAACAGAACTATGAAGCCTGGTTTATTAATGAAGTTGAAACAATCACCACTGAAGCTCACTTATCCAATTTCTCCTGCGCTGAGGTGTAAACAGAGAAAAAGAACAACTAATACTTTGAATCAGCAAGAGAGGGAGAAATTGGAACTTGAAAATATGAAGAAACATCAAATTAAAGCGAATCCTGTACCAGTTAATATATTAAAAGGTCCTACATTATTAAAGAAGGTGCCGAAAAAACCCAATACAATTACGGAAGAATTCCATTTAACTCAATCTAAAAAAACACGTCACACAACAGATCCATCTGTAAATATACAACAGAATATGAATACCAAGGAACATCAAAAAACTGTACCTATCAGTCGTTCTACTAGTTCTTCAAGTGTTTCTTGTAAAAAGATAAATAGTTCTGAACCTGAGGTAAGAGCTACTATGAGAGTTGAATTCGAACTTCGCAATAGGGAGTTTCAGTTGAAGAAACAAGAAAAACTGAGAAATTTGTGTATTCAGGAAAGTAATAAAAATAAAACGCAGTTCCACGCGAGACCTGTTCCAAAATTTTCAAAGTCAACAAGTGCAGTTAAAGACCAGAAACAGAAGAGAACTGTGATTACACGTTCATCTAGTTTGGAGGAAAGAAACAGATTTGTTGCTAAGAAGGACGAACCTGTTAAACAATTTGAAAGAGTGGAAACTGCTAAAATACTCAATACCAATTCTATTCCATGCTTTGTTCGTGGTTCAGAGAAAGAAAATATACGAAACAAAGGATATAGTTGCAAAACACTTGAAACAAGACAAACAAAAAGTAGCAGCGACCGAGAAAATAAGCAGCCTTGTACTATGAACAATACTATATCATGCATAAGCACAAAGAAGAAACAGACAGTAAGCCAGCAAACTGTGAATCACTGTGATAAACTCCAAATTGGTATGCCTTTCATAGATATTAAGAATAAAAAATTGAATAATGCTCAGAATAAAGTTGATAAGCTTAAATTGAATATGAAAACGAAAATTCAAGAGAGAAACGAATTCGATGACATAATCAAGAAAAGAGAGCAAGAATTCAAAGCAAAGAAATTACAGGAGGAAAGATGCAGATTGTTAGAACAAAAAATGGAAAAATTGAAGTTGCGCAAAATGACAGAGGTGAAAGCTAAACCAATGCCAGTTTATAAACCTATGGTTATTGCAAAATCAACCAAGCCTGTAACCAATCCACAAAGTCCTGCACTGGGAATCAGAAACAAAGCAAAAAGCGTTTCTTAATTTTAATCAACATACAAAATACAAGTTAAGTATATATTGACTATATGTAATATGATATATGTTAGATAATATTTTTTTTCTATGTAGCAAATATTCGACTTCTATACAGTATCATAATAAAGTAATTTTTTTAACGAAAAATGGTGCAATCAAGCTCTAAATATTAATGAAAAGTTGCATCCCTTTTTGTCATATGCAATCTAAAACTAAAAACTTTTGTCGTACGTATTTAAATAATTTAAAAGAAAAACGGAAAGATCTATACATATTTATACTTAGAAACAAGGATTTAATCTCATTAAATATGTAATTCATTATAAATTTGACGATGACTAGTGATAGCTAAATACGATATATAAGTAAGGTCTTTTATTTTGGTCTTTTCAGCTTGTTTAATTATTTTTAAGATGTTGCCCTTACAGGGATGTAAATGATTGTTTTAGTATTTTTTTTTTTTTTGTGTAACATAAAATATATAAATATATATAATAATAAATTTATATACCAAGAATATTATATAGCTTCAACAACATAGTTTAATTTATTTCGAATGTACAAAGACCACACTATCATACATCTACTTTCTTTTACATCGCATCAGTCAGAGGAATAAAAAGTATCAGTTCTGAAGATAATTCAATTGATTAGAAATACCATTGTTAAAAACTTGAACACCATCATTGATTCAGATAAACAGCAAAATTTTTTTTCTTTTATCAATTTTAGATGTTCTAGTGAAATATTTTTTTTATTTTTATCGCGTTCTATTCAGTATACAAATGCTAATATTGATTTTTTAGATACGATAGGTGATATGATATAAAAAATTAAAAACTTTTATCAAGATTCCATAGTAGACGATCGATAGTAGAAAATGAATATCGTAGGCTGGTTGCATCCATTCGAAATTCTAGCTTTAACTATAACACGTTTCTCATAGGAGTTATAAATATCTTGTATCTTCAGAAATATCGTTTATAAATTATTCGATGTAACACAAAAATTACACTTATCGACGTACGCACTGTTTCAATTGACTCGTATATCATAAATTATAGTAAACAATTATTATACGGTTAATTACCTTCAAGTTTCGATAGAAATTGCTGCAACGAGCAAAAACTAAAGTAACACGAAATAAAGGCAGAAAGAGAAAATATTTAATTGCATTTATAATATACGAGTCAGAATATTTTTTCCTTCCACATATTACGAATCGATTTCACAACTGTTTGCAAAATTCACAAAAAATATTCGGTGTTCGAAATGCATTGAAAAGATTGTTACTTCTTTTTCTTCATTTTTTTTCTCTTTTTGTTCTTTTACTAGGAAATGCAGAAATTAATTGTTAGTGTTAAAAAAAAAAAAGAAAATTAATGGAAGAAAAGAACGTGTTGAATATAAAACAACGATCTCTTTTCACAGCAGTTTAGCGTATAATTAAAGTATAGGATCCTAAAAGACCATTGCATAGTAGTGGTTATTTTGAGATGCTATACTTTTGTATGCGATATTTTATAATTAAAAATCAATTAAAATTGTGGTAAAATCCGCGCAACGATCACTATATGTACGTGCTCCGTTCGCATAAATTATATTTCAATGCGTTAAGTAGTATCTCGTGTTGTGTGAGGCAACATCGGCACACGATTCTCAATGAATTGAAAAATGGCAGACTCATTGTACAGATCCCAAGAAATCGTCCCGTCAAAGCTCCTTCAACAGGGCGGATTTCGCGTTTTTAAGTTTATCCAATCGCCTTTGTAAATGAGAATTTGCTGTTTCCAATTCTTCTACCCGACCTTGAGTTTCCCTGACCTGTAAAAAAACCGATTATTTTCGATTCACTTAGCAGGCATGTTCAAATTCAAAGTGCAGAATTTCTACTTACTTCTCTTTGTAACTTTCTCTTTTCTACTTTCAATTCATCCTCCGCTTTTTCAGATGCCTCCGCTGCCGACTTGTAACGTATTACTTGACTTTCTAGCCTGGCTACGGTGGCTTGCAAAGTGGACATGTCCTGTTCAGCTTTTTGAAGCTTGAATTTGTAATCGGCCAGAAGCTTGTTTGCTTCTCGTTGCACGTCTTCGGAGTCTGACAAACAGCCTGGAGAAAATAGTTATCGCGTTCAAAAAAGATAAAAAGAAATTTCCAGGACCAAGGTATTTTGCAATAGGCATACAAACCTAATACTGAACCAGGTGATCTTTCGGACCTAATACGATTTCTTGTCTCCTCTAGTTCCAGTCTGAGATGTCGTATCTCATCTTGCAATTCTTTTTTTTCAGAAGCAAATTTTCTCAGCCGGACATCTATAATTGATCACAAAACACCCTGTTACATACATATCCTCTTACTTTTAAAAAATACTCCGTCTTCTATAACTGCATACCTAGCGAACCCTTTCCAGCGTTTTGCAATAATTCTGCTGCTTCTGCACTGACTAGTACTCTTCGTCTTGGGCGCGGGCCATTTTCAATTTCGGTATCTTCATTTTCACTTCCCTCGTCGTCGATAATAACTAAACCGTTTTCCTAAAGTAATGTTAGTTTTGAATTATAAAGTTAAAATCAACGGACGACAAACTGTCGCATATCTGTTTAAATTTGCTATTTACTTGTATAAGCGTATCTCTTTCTACTAGTTGTGCATGGCATACATCTAACTCGTCTTTCAATGTTTGACTGAGTCTTTTCAACTGTTCGGATTCCCGATTCTTCTCTCTAAGCTCCCTACGAAGTTGTGCAACCATTTCTTCCAATTCTTCCAATTTATCTTTCAATAAATCGACTTGATAAGCATACGACGATTTTTCATTGTCTAACTGAGCATTGGCTATCATCGCCTTCCTAAACTTTTCCTCGAATTCTTTCAGTTCTAACTGCAAAGTAATGATGATTCGAACTTTTAAGTGATATTTTGCATACGTTTGCAACATAAATTGCAAGATAAAAAGATGTTAGTACCCTGAGATCTCTGCTTAGGCCAGCATCCTCCAATGAATCTTCCGAAGATCTCCGACTGGATTGGAAATTATTAGAATTCGTAAGAAGACGCGACGTCCTTACGGAGTCGGGAGTCACTCTCATTGTTCTATTCACGTCGGCTGAAAAATCGAGGGCAGGACATTTTACTTGGTTGCTCTAAAATTTCATTTGGATCGAACTTATCAAATAAATAAATAATACCTGAACACATGTCGTAAACTCTATCTGCGTTTTCCTCCGCCTCTTTTTGTTGCCTTTCTAACTCCCGCATTCGTATTTCTCTAGCTTCCGCTCTTGCCTGTCTTCTAGCGGCTAATCTAGCTTCTGCCTGAAAGTATGTATGGAAAATCCATCCTGTTACCAAAAACATAGTTTCACATTCAATTTATTATTAACACATCGACACATGATATAGAAAACACTGTCATAAATGTATATTAGACACATGACATTTATTAGAGTTTATATGACAATAACATGCAAGAAGATCCAATATCACTTTGAATTAACAGATACTTACTTTAATTTAGCCACAATCAAAAGGTACATCAATTAAATTAACAATGCATAGTACAATGTAATGCATAATACATACGATGATAACTCACTCACATATGGCTTACTTATGTTACTAACTCTTTACTAACTCGTTGTCTTGTTTAAAGATAAACTTATCAAGGGAGATACAAATCCCACTTGTTACAAGCATGCACACATTTATGTACCGAAGGTCAAGCAACACTTACAGCAACATTTGCTAATACCGTTACTTGTCAAATACAGTTTTTACANTTTTTTTTTTTTTTTTTTTTTTTTTTTTTTTTTTTTTTTTTTTTTATTTTTCTTTGACGAGTATCATCCTGCGACACTCTCATAAAATAATCGAGCCATACCTCCTTGGCTATCTGATCCAGAGCCTGATCTTCTGCTGAATGTCGTGCGGTTGTTCGCCTACGTCCAGCTATAGCAGACTCCATTTTCAGTATTCAGTGGATTTAGTATCAGTACTTTGCTCGAGTATATCAGGCAGGCTTGTGCTAGGCGGATCCACGTCCTTCACCGTACAAGAAGACAAACCACCACACTAAAGGACAAAGGGACAATACGCTAGAGCTAGAAATATGTGAGCGTGAGTTGAAAAAGCATGATTAACGTACGCATTACGACCAAAAAGAACAAATGGGTGAATGACGTTTGCCACGCGAGCAGACATAAACGAAGCTAGTTGTTAACGTTAAAACATTGCAACAGGCTTAAGAACTTATTTGCAAACGGCAACTCATTCTGATAACCGTTCTCGACCGTTGTCGAGGGCAATTAGTAGATTATTGGTAATTACGCATTATGCAACGAAAAGATACATATTTGTACGTGGTGAACGGCGAACGAGCAGAAAATGGGACGTTTATCGGTTCGAATTGCTCGAAACGGCTCGAGGGAGAGATGAAAGTCGATGAAAATCGATGAAATCTCGGAAAAAACATCCGAGAACCTGGAGTTAGTTTCTTCTTCGAGGCTTGAATCTACCGGAGAATAAGCTTCGTACTTTTTCTTTTTTCGCAAGTTATAGGTTAACAGTGGCCGGCGACATGTGAGGGCACGTTCGAAATAGAACCGTAAAAAAAGTATCTGGCACAGGTGGAACACAGTTTTTTTTTTTTTTTTTTT